>JASCIV010000295.1:0-25926 GCA_030374735.1 Gracilaria caudata
TGGTTGCTATGCACTTGTAATTCTTTCGCTGGTCGCGACAAAGACTGGCGGCGCGCTTGGCAACAATGCACGTACCAGCGCTGCTGGCAAATTCGCTACGGGCAGCAGCGCACCACGTCACCAACGTACGGAACGTATCTGCGACTGTGCAGAAGCATTACTTTCGAGCGCATGCCAACTGCACACGTACACCACAACGTAATCCAATCTCCACTGCATATAAATACCCCCATCCCCAGATCCTCTCTCCATCTCATTCTCTCACCACAGCCAACACCAACCACCGCTTCTTCCGTCAACACCCTCTTCTTCCAACCCGCCGCCAACTCCTCCGCACATCCATGGGCTTCTGGGACTCTCGTTTCTGGCAAGTGGCGGCCGGCGGCACCGCGCTGGTCGGCGTGTTAGCCGTCTCCGCATTCGATGCAGGCGCCACAGCCGCCATGACCGTTCCATCAATTCTGGCCAGCATCACTGCCACCGAAGCCGCAACTGCCGTCAGTGTGGCCGGTGCCGCAGCCGCAGGCATTTATCAAATCCAAAAATCCAAGTAGAGCCTCTTCCGTCGTGAGCCGTGCGGGAAATCATTTCGGAAATTCTAGGAGCTGTGGCACTTTTGAGCAGCGCCAACAAACAGCGTTGCTAGATCTGTGCCATGTCGAAAACATCGAAGTGGACCGCACGCTATTTATGTGTATTTGAACTGAAGACCCAGCACTGCCTTTTCCTTAACTGTTCCAATTGCTCAAAATTAAAAGTCTGAGTAAAGCGTTTCATCGCTTCCTCCACATGTACATCCATGTCTTGACGAAAAAGCGTGTTCACAACGTTTTTATTTTCGCTGCATCGCATGCATCTATGTCCCATCCTCGTCCTTCAACCCCTCCAGAGTCAGGGCAAATAAGCACCTAATGTGCAATCACCCACCGTACATCACAGATAACCATGTAAGTGCAGATAATGCACAGTCCCCAAAAATAAGAACTAGACCGTGAATGAAGAAAGAAATCCCAGTTTATTACCTTCAGATAAGGAATAGGCAAGGTTATTTGAATGAACCACATCAAGTTAAGCATTCCTCTAACTTTGAACGAACGAGTCATTTAGAGAATACCGGAAGAGACTTGATGACGTCTGCTCCAGAATGCAGAGACGGAAAAGAAGAAACAGGCAACATGTGGCGCTCAGGGCAAGCCACCCAATCTGCATTCGTTTGGTTCGCCGAACAACGTTGTACAGACAAAGGGAAGTGACGATTTCATCCAGAACCCCAGTTTGGTTACAAACTGTCGTATCAGATTTAAGGCCACCATCAGCGATACCGTTTTGTTTTCATGACGGTATCCTAAAGCGTTCGCACACATCTCCTTAATAATCTTGTTCAAATGCTTAGGAATAAATGGAAATAGATTCAGACAGCGCATGGGAAGTCTTAGTCGTTACATGCATACAACAGTTCTCTTGAATTAGCGCGATCTGCGTCAAAGACAAAGAGGCTATATCGGAAATTCTCCTTCGCAGTACAGTGGGGTCTACTATATAGTGCCACCCCTTGCCATGGAAAAGGGGGTGGCACTATTTAGGATCGGGCAATATAGGATGTCAGCCCAAGTTAGGCTTTGAACATCTCCGTGATCAGCAGCTGTCGCGATCGTCCTTTACTTTCAGTGCGCTTCGCCTTGAGTAGAGTACTCTTAGCCATTCTGATAAAGTGCTGCGCATCTAAATCAATTATGTTAGCGCAAACAGACTCAAGAGGCGCGAACAAAGCCATCAGTTCAGTTTCCGATGGCAATGGAAGCCTACAACTCGCCTCATTTGTGATCTGTTCACAGTCAACCTCACTGTCACTTTCATTAGGCACCGTTGCTTGCGTGCTAAATAAATCTTCCATCTCGTCCTCTACAATTGCGTCCTGAACGTCTCGATCATTTTCTATGTCCAGCCATCGTGAAATGTCCTGCTCATCGATAGAATCACACAGCTGATAAAAGAATGGGTCTTGTTCACTCACATTAAGTGAAAGCTTTTCCAGCATGTTAATGATAACAGACACATTCTGGTCCTTCCGGTCTTTTTTCATACGACCGTCTACCGCATTGATATCCGCATTATAAACAGCAGGAAGTATATTTGCCTTTCTCCAACATCTAGAAATTGTTATCTTTGAAACCTCGTCCCAGCTTTGGTGAACCATTTCTGCTACATCAAGCATGTGGGCATTATACCCCTCCTTAATTCCCTTCATCCCAGCCTTTAGAGTTCTATTTTCTTCTCTCTTTGCCTCTCTGTTTTCAACATCAGAGAGAATTTCTCTCAGCAGAGCGCTTCTGTAGCCACGTTTCCAAGCCGAGATAATGCCCATATCCATGGGTTGATGTAGAGCAGTACAGTTGGGAGGAAGTGTCATAATGACCACTTGGTCTCTGCAATCGCTTATATCGGTCCCATGAGGACCGCAATTATCCATCAACAAGACGCAGGGTTTCGACGTGAACTTTCGTACTGCCGGCAGGAAAACCTCAAAGAACCACTTCCTAAATGTAACCGTGTCGGACCAAGCATTTTTCTGGCTGAGATAGGGAACAGGTGGAGAACGGATTCGAAAGCATCGTGGATTTGCAGACTTCCCTATGATCGCCATCGGGAGCTTCAGTGACCCATCGGCATTGGTGCAAACGTACGCAGTGACTCGGTCTTTTGCTTTCATTGCCTTCGTGCCTCGAACGGACTTTCGATTTTCGTACTGTGTAATGTACGTTCGCTTCGGCAGCAGCCGGAAGAAAAGTCCTGTTTCATCAACGTTGAAGATGCAATTTAGGTGGTAGTCCTTGAGCTTTTCCCGTAGTTGGGATATGTCCCCCGCAACTTTTGCTGCGTCAACGCTTCCAGTTTCTCCAGAAAGTGATACGGATCGCAAAGCGTGTCGCGTCACAAATTTGCACGCCCAACCCTTCGAAGCACGAAACCGAGAGAGTCTTGCTTTTTCTTCTTCCTTTTCGCTGCTGTCATGCAATTGATCGCGGATAAGCAGCGCCTTTTCTTGAAGCACACTCGCGGTCACAGGGAGTTTGCTCGCGCGAGCAAATGAGACAAAGGATATCAGTTTCTCTTCTATATCCTCGTATACTGCAGGTCGATTGCTTTTTCGAGCAAGAGAGGCAGAGGAGGACAGCGCGGATTGGCGAAGACTGTCGGCGTTGTGGCGAATGTTTGTGACAGTGCGCCTGCTGACGTTGAATTGTCGCATGATAGCCTCTGCGTGGTAGCCCCGGTTGAGAAGTGTCGCTGCTTCGATCTTCTGTGCTTTTGACAGTCGAGTTCGTCGTTGCTTAATCTTTTTTGTTACTGCCATTATGAAATGGATGTGGCGGCAACGGTGTCGTGGGAAAGGGGAGAGTCAGAAAGCTCTAACGGTTGCCAATTAGCAGGCCAATGAGCCTTATAGCGCCCTGTTCCCCGTTTTGGCGGGAAAAGTCGTGCCATGGCAATTGGGGTAGCACTATATTGGAGCCGGCACTAATAAACTCGGCACTATATCGTGACCCCCCCCCCCTGTAGTGTGATGCAGGAATGAGCACAATGAGGCTGAGCCAAGTGATGACCATGCCTCGCCTTGTGTACGACGGTACACTACGATTATGAGTGCGACAAATTGAATCTACGTGATTGTATTAGCTCAAGACAAGCGCAAGGACAACATCGAATTTTCCGTGACGACGATTCAAACCGCTCTGTTCTGATCGAAAGAACTCGCATAGAAGAAGGTGACAAATTCACAACGCATGCCCAACGATTAGATGGTACGACTGGATGTCGTACGTAACGCTGTTCATCGCTGCGGGCGCTGTGCTTACCCAATTAGCACACTCGTTCAGCAATGCAACTCGCAAAGGAACTGTTTCAACGGCGTGCGCAAAATCACGCACACAGTTGGCAAAATCGGATCGCTGTAGGCATATTGACGCACTCGTTACGAACTGTATGTATGACGTGCACGTTCGTTACGATGGTGCTGCCGTTGATGTACTCTGTAAGCCATATTCCCTTGTCGTTCATGGCCCTGAGATCTAAGCTGCTATAAAGGCGGCGCCGGCGAGCGTCGCATTGCCTGGTCGTGCTCAGCAAGGCACAGTTTTGATAATGATGAGTCTCTCGTACGTCCTGTTGATTCTGACAATATGCTCGCTCCCATTCTGCGAATCGACGCCTCTCGTGGATATTGAGGATGTGAGCATTATGCCATCCGAAGAGCCTCTCGCATCCATCGAACCACTCCCGTTCGTGATCATCGCCTGCCAGGAAGACGGATGTTTCTCGGGAGACGGGCAAGAATTCAACTGCCCGCCCACGTTTGCGTTCCCCGCCGATCAGTCAGCGACTTTTTTGTTGGCGGAATTTGAGGAGGGGGTGGGATTTGAGGTGATGTTCAACGCCACTGTTTCACTCGACGATGTGGACGGCGGTTTTGTCGACGCCATACCGTGGCAGAGAACTGAAAGTGAGATGGTACCAGCGGTTTGTACGGGCGTGGTGGAAGAGGACCCTGAGGACACTGGGAATGACGATTTGAGACTTGGACTTCCTTTCGGCTCTTGTTGTGGCGCGTGTCCGCGGTTGAATAGCCGAACCGTGCCGCCGCCTTTTTCGTGTTGCCGCCCCTGTAGATTTCAGTAGACCGGTGCAAAGATATGTCAAGGGTCATGCCTAAGACCAAAATAATAAACAACCAAGTAACGCCAGTGGAGTCCGCATCCCCTCGAAACGCATATCGTCTTTCTAACCTCCTCTGTCTTCTTTACTTGAATCAAGTATTCTGATAGCTTGTATACCACATAGGCGCTACTAAAAACTTATTAACGGCATTATCTGGGTGAATCCGAGATCGTGGTCTATGTAGAATAACTGAAAGCATGGCAGTCTGCTTCATTGTACTTAATATGTTTAGCATAGCAGTGCATCCTGCTTGTATCGCAGAGAGAGCAGCGCAGCCCTGAGCAAGCATGCGTAGGTAATTGATGCGAGTGCGTTCCTGGAACCCGTACTGTGGTTATAGCTGCTTTATGCTGGAAGCCAACAACTCTAGTATTAATTATGAGTAGAACCCGGATGAGAGCAGGAGGGCTACCCCGCCCTTTCACATCTTTATCAGTTTATGGGAGCTCGACAGTGCAATTCAAATTGCACCGTCATTTTCCGCTCTGGGTCTTCTTCGGATGAGGAAGAGTAAAGGCTAGGTTTTTGAAATGGCGAAAGTTCAAGAGGTCACCAACGCAGAGCTACCTAAATTTTGCAGCTTGTGTCTCCTAGTAGTTTCTCGGATGTGCGGGTAAGAATGGATGGTTCCTTTTATTTTGCTTCTCGAACAAAAATGTATACCATTGGTTATCATAGGATGACGGGCAAAGCCTATCCCAGTGTCTTCCACATAATTGCATTGCTCATATTATTCCACATTCTTAAAGGCCGCGACTATAAGAGTGTTCATGCTCATGTTGGAATTGGATCCGTGCAGTCGGGGCCGAGAACAAGTTCTGCAAAATATCTCCCTCCATATTTCAGCGCCTCGGCAGGGAACTTGACTTCTGGTGTATGCAGTGAATGGAAATCCTCGCCTATAGAAAGGAACGAAAATGCCCCAGGACGCCTCTGAAGTAGGTAGGAAAAGTCTTCGGAGCCAGTAGCAGGAGGAATTTCACCGACTCCGTAACCCACCCTATACGTATTCAGCACTTCTTCGTCCTTAAGCACAGCAGCAGCTGCGTTGTATGTGATCTCCCCGCCATTGGGACTGTTCTCCGTGACGGGATAACCTTTATTACCGACGTAAACTGCTGTACATTTGTACGCTAGAGCAATATGCGTCGATATGCGTTCGAGTTCTGCCGAGATGTAATTCCAGTCATCGTCACTGAAAGCGCGAATGGAGCCACGAACCTCCACTGCTGAGGGACACACGTTTCCTGCAGTAGATCCCAGACCATCGACGACGCAGAAAGCCAGTACTCCAGACTTTTGCGGCTCGAATCTTCGTGAAATGATGGTTTGTCCGCATGTGATAATGGCGGACGCCGCGAGAAGAGGTTCGGTCTGTGCCCTTCCCGGATTGCCGGCGTGACCTCCCGTTCCATGGATCATAATCGAGAAACGACCAGAGCCAGCCATAATGGCAGATGTACTAATCAGAAAGTTTCCAACTGGCATCCCCGGGCCACCATGAACGGCGTACACAGCATGAATATCCGGATGAATATCAAACAAGCCGTCCTCAACAACAACTTGCGCACCGGAGCGGTTGTCGCTTTTGCGACGACTCTCCTCGGACGGTTGGAAGAAAATAACTACCTTGCGGCGAACCAGTTGCTGATTATTCTCGATCCAGTGGGCGGCGATAAGCATCACGGCGGTGTGACCATCATGACCGCATGCATGATAATATCCGTTCCCACTCTCCGTGCCAGGTTGCTCGGAGGATTTCATGACGTGCTTGTGAGCGACGGCAGTACCGGGCATATGACATTCTTCCGTGGCACATGTATCCAAGGCTGCATCTGCGTCCGTTTGGCCTGTCATGGGAAGTGCATCCATGTCACCACGAAGAAGGATCGGCTTTAGAGCTTCATTTGGTGCGAGGGAGCTTGGGGTGTACACGGCAAGTATGGCAGTGGGTGCTTCCTCGAAGAGCGTTTCATCAGAAACTGCAAAGGAAGGGCAGTTTTCTGCGAGGACGCGACGCACGATCGCAGCCGTTTGGAACTCACCGAAAGAGGGCTCTGGGTTGTCGTGCAATTCTTCTAGCCAGGCTTTGTGGGTGTCGTGGTGCAAATCGAAGAACTCCTTGATGTCGTTATGCTTATGCGTAGAAGTGCTGGCGGATGCAGTAACCATACTGGAGAAACTTGTGGAGTAGAACAAAGATCGGATTGAAGACGCAGGGAGGTGTTTGACGGAATGCAGAGTGTGGTCGCCGCACACTGGTCGGTGCTTTAATTCCCTTTTTGCCTGTGTGAATAGGAGTGTCTAGGCGATAGGTATCGGTATTAATGACAGATGTACACAGGCTGTGTAACACAACGGCGCGCGTGTGGCTGTTCGCTAAACAGCAAGTGATGACATGAGCGAGCACGTTTTGAAAGCATCTGCTTCCAGATAAGAGCCAATCAGCTACGGTAGAGCCAACGTTCTATTATACGATACACCACGTTGAAGCTGGCTTGAAAAGCCCTGTGCAGGGTACGACTCAATTTGCTCCGAAGTCAGAAAGAAACAACGAGCATCAATTCTCCAGCAGCTGGACATGATTGAGGGGAAAGATTGCCGGGCTTGCCTTCGAGCATGTTCTTTTCAGTAATGCCAGCACTTTACAGTGTAATCGATCTCAGCTCATCCCCTCAGAAGTGAGTGAGTGAGGAATGCGCCTCAGTCCACAGCACCGTTCCTGTTAGTTTTCTTTGCCATCATCAGCCGTGCGTCTCTTGTAATCTCGCTTTCGTTAGAGAAACCTACCGACGGTCGTCTGCATGAAAAGAAGCTCGCAGATATCGAACAATACACTACTCTTTCGAAAGCTTCCGGTTGTTTTATCAAACACCTCATCCAACATGCTGATGATAGATCTCTCTAGGGGGCACTCCAGAGAATCCCAGAGAATCCCATTCCAATCCTCGTCTCCAAGAACAAGATCTACAGGAAAGGATTCCCTCTTCTCCACGATGCTGCCATATAACATATTAATATTATGTTATTGTATCAGCGAACGCTGAGCGCAGACGGTACAGACGCAGAGGTGCAACTTCCAGGCTCATCTACTAGCAGTCATCAATGATGGTGGCCCATCACCCTTAAGCTTCGCCAAGATGAGATGTTCGAAGCATTTCTCAACATAGATATTTTAGCCAAGAACAGTGTCTTTCGTCAAGAAGGATCGCAAGTTAAAGCCTTCTGCATTGTCTTAACCCGAGAAAAACGCCATCACCGCTCTATCAGTTTCCGGATTCACAGCGTGAAACTAAACCTGGGCCCAGTGTACTTCAGTTCTCAATGTCATTTTCACGCCACCCGGTGAGAACGTATCAATAGCATTGTCGGCGATCATTTCGTATGTGGAAGAAGCACTACGGTTGAGAAAGGGGACAGCCGAGCAAGGAGGATGTCTTTCATTTGAGGAGCCGCTCTACAAATTTCAGTATACGTTTCGCTCCTTGACTGCGGACATTTGTTTGAGAAATGCACAGCAGACAAGAGCAATTGCTCGAGTACAAAAATATGCCTAGAGGTTACGTGCTCTCAAAAGATGCGATTTGGGAGGAGACTGTGATCGAAATGGAGCAAGCTTAAGATAAACAAATTCGAAACTACACGGACAGGTACATAGCGCATGGGTGACATCACCAGCCGTTCATGTGGGTAGGGTGCGGAAGCGTTCCTTTGCGGATGCAAATGAGAGTAGTCGTCCTCATCGACACACTACGAACTGCCGATTACTGAAGTTGAGTACGTGAACCTCAAAAACCTAAACTTAAACTTTTAATCTTCGAGAACGATTAAACTAATCTATAATTTGCAGGAGTCAAGAAGACCGTGTCGTTGCAATACAGACCTGCGGTCTTCGGTATAATCAAAGTTGGTCATAATGACAGCAGTGGTGCCGGAGTGCACTTTCTTCGCGTGAAGAAGAATCAATCGCAGACTAGGCAGCCAGCACTGACAACTTTTGCACCAGAACGTCTCAAAGGGAGCTTGATTTTCTCCGTTCCACAGCGTCTTCCTGAGCACTGACAGCTCGCGCATCTCCTTCCCAGGCTGCCGAACTGCATTGTGCTCTCTACTGGCATGGAAGCAGAACAGTTTCACGCTTGCACATTCTACGTCGCAGAGTTGACACAGGTAAATTTTGATTGGCGGCTGGGATTCTCCGCAGCAAAGAGGCTTCTCGATTGCGTGTGCAGGCAATTCGGAGGTATTAGCTTGCTGGTACTGGATTAGTGAATGACTCGCCATCGAAATGCAGTTGGCTTCGGCTTTGTTTGGTATCGTCTTAATGATGATATAACAGTTTGCTTATGGATGCTCAGTAACAGATTTCAAATACTCCCAACATCTCAACAGCCACGGGCTTAAATACACTTTTTCCAATCTTCTCCCAAGATGTACACACAGTGGTTTCCTTTTTAATGCGATTTTATGAGTAGTGCCACGTTTTTGTGTGCGGTTTTTCTTTTACGAAAGTTTCTCAAAAGCATGGGATATTCAAACTTATGAAAGAAAGCTTCAAATCTAGAAATTATATGTGTACTTCAACGAGAACATTATCTATAGAAATTTCGAATTTCTTTAAGAACTACAAAGCATGTTATTTGCGGGCGGAGGCATTATATGGAAAAGCCAAGAACTGATATGTGGAGTATAGCAGTGACGTCAGCTGCAGATTTGTGTAGATATCCAAACGGTTCTAAGAGCTAAAACTTTCACAATGATGTACAACGGTAATATGGCAACCTGAACTTTCGACCCAGAACATGAATTCATGTATGAATAGAGGACAAAATGAGCCGTCTCATCTCCCGCAAAACCACAGGGCAAGCCAATACAAAGTTCACAGCTGGCGACCTAGCAGCCAATGATGCGAAATATGATAGGACGTGGGATCCTGGGTTTTTGGCGACGACCGTGATTGCGACGCAGGCTGAGGCATGCAGAGGCGTTCTCCGAGAGCTAGAAATTCAATTTCAAAGTTACAAAGTTCAATACCGACTACCGTAGAGAACAATAATAAATTATTTATCCCTTATAATAACTTTCGAGTTCGTGGGAGATCAATTCATAACCGTCGGACTGTTTTTCACGGAGGATCACTAAAGAGAAAATAGGACTTTGGACGAAGCAGAGTGTTCGCGGCAGCGGACCCCCAGCCGGCTCTGAACTCTCTGTAAAGCATTTTGGGTTTAATTACAAAATATTTTGATCATGGTCGTCAATATGTCCACGTGGGCACGTGCTCGAAGTGGATTACCTCATACACGTCAGAAGGGATCTACAAACGACAACCTTCCTTGAAGCTGACCGCCGCCCGCACACAGCTCTCCTCTTGCACTGCGTGAACCTGCCCGACTTCGCCTCGTACTAACCCAGCGCGGTCTACCTACTCTCACGCAGAAATCGTCCGACCCGTGACAGATCTCCGACGTGAAAACATGGATTTCCACATATCCTGCTTCCCGAGAGACCTGCTTCAGCGCATCTTCCAGATTGGCCTAAAAGAGGTTTGGGGCTTGTCAAACCCGGAAGTAGAAGAGCTTGAGGACGACTCCGATGAAGAAGAAGATCTTGATCCGTTTCGCGTCGAAAAGAGAAATCAGAATGGCTATCCCGATCGCTTCAAGCCGGACTACGATCCCTTTCGAGCACACCCGGAACTTTTGACGTTGATAGACTGCACGCAAGTGTGTACGGCCTGGGCTGACGCCATTATCGACAAGGAATACTGGGATTCACTCTCTCCAGAGTCGTACGGGAGAGCGCTAGCCGAGCCTTGGAAGGTGGGAAAGAGATGGAATCGATTGTTGAACTATGTGCCGGTACCCATCCTGTGTGTGAATGAAGAACTGCTTTCCAATATCGGAAAGATTCACATATCCATTCTCCGAGGACGCGATGCGTTTGAGGTTTACGTTGTGTCTAATAGCGATCAAAAGGAGCACATTCTCGAAGCCTGGTTCAACTTGCAACCCTTTCTGCAGACGAGATGTGTGCGTCTTACCATCACGAATCCAATTGTCGCAACTGGCCGTGACAGATTCAACCGCACACGCGTCGATTTTCTACCGTTGATGCTGACCAAGTGGCCTTTGCTGCAGTCATTGGACATTGACACCTCTGCGATTGAAGTTTTCACTCGTGAAACCTTCAAGGACAGGCAGGACAATTTCAAGCCCGTTTTGAGCTCTGATCCACCGTTCCCTGCTCTGAAACGACTATGTCTCACCACGCATGTGGACACACAAGCGGCGCAAGCCATCACTCTGTTAGCTCCTCATATCGAGGATTGTCGCATCGAATTTTCCGGCCACAAGGGCTATGATTTGATCAATTATGAAAGGTCACGAACGAGCGGTGTTTATTTGCAGTTTCTTCGGCATGACAAGTGCTTTAGGGTGTATATACTTCCGTTCTGCTTACTTGCGTTTAAATGGCCTGGACCAAAAACCTTGCGCGATTACAAGGAAGTATGGGGAGTTCACCTTTTGACACTATTTCCGAAGGGTATCGTTCTGATTTCGGAAAGAAGGGATAGGAAGATATGTGAACTTCATCTGACTGCCTCCCAGTGTTTTGAAGTTGAAGATCTTAGATTCCTGTCGATTCCCTGACTTGAGATCCTTTGAAAGCGTTTAAGGAGAAGACTGTGTTCAAGATGTTTCAACTTCCGCTCGAGAGATTCTGTTGGAACTTAAGAACCGATTTGGGGTTCATTGCCAATTTAAAAATTTTGACTAAATGAGTCCAGTTTGTTGGCGACAGGTCTTTGAGATTTGAAGGGTGAAGCGATGTGATATGATTGGAAAGAGTTGGTACAATCGGGAGAAGTGGGGAGAGGTGTTGTTTTCGTGAGAGGAACTGGAGGTAAACAAAACTGTTCCCAAAAAAAAGGAAAAGCTTTTCAATGTCGAAGCTCTTTGCTTTTCTCGTACTTGGAGCTTGTTTTCAAAACTCTTTGATGCTTACACATCCTAGAAACTTCGCACGCGACAAGACTGCCGCACAGAGGAAAGGCGGGGTGTTGCTTCTTTCAAAGTGTCTGATAAACTGAGGTATAACTTCGGTATGAATTCAAATTGCGATCCTGAAGAAGGATTGCAATTTGAAGTATTATGCATTGCCCTACCCCGCGAAACATCATTTATACTCTATAATGCTTCGAATTCAATGCGTGGAAGTCGACGTGGGCGGGTGAACTTCATATTCCAAGTGAAGTTTCACGCTGCGCGGTGAGAACGTATCTTTGGCATTGTAGCTATCATTTCGTACGTGGACAACCCAAACCGATCGAAAAACGTTAACCGCTAAGCGAGGAAGTAGCTTTCATTTCAGTACAGACAAATCGCTCTACATTTGTAAGCAAAAGTTGGGCATTTGCTTGTGGACGATTTGTTTGGAAAATGCAAAGCATACAAGACCAATTACTCGAAGCCGTACGAGAATTTATTGAGGGCTTATGTGCTCTCTGATGGTACGATTGGGAGGAGATTGCGGACGTGGTGGAGCGTAAAATAGTCAGGTTCGAAGCGGCATAGAAAAGAGCAAAGCGTATGATTGACGCCACCAGTCGTTCACGTGGGAAGGGTGCAGAGCAGGCCCGTACCGATGACTGACCATCTCAAGAAAAGTGGCGAACTAGCGAACACAATGAACAACTTAGTTCGTCACTTGTACTCAAACGTGTACACGCCTACCACTCGTAACAATAGTCATATGTGTAAACCGATTGAACTCATTCAACCAGGTTCAATATGCTTACACTTAAAACAAATTGTCTTTGTTGGTAGACGTGTACACGTAAGGGTAGATTATCTTGTCAAATTTTGACGGCTGAAGAACATTTTTCTTGGAAAATCCCAACAAATGTGACGAATGACTGAAAGTTGACTTAAAGCCGCGAAAAGTGGCTGATTAATGACCTCCGGAAACACCAAAATAGTTAGCCATACGTACGGCCCTGAGGTAGAGGCGTTGCTGTGCGGTAGCAAATGTGAGGAGTCGTCGTCATTGTCACACGACAAACTGGCAATTACTTGAGTCGAGTACATAGAAGTGAACCTTAAGAATCGAAAATTTTAGTCTTCGAGAACGATTAAACTAATCTATAACTTGCAGGAGTCAAGAAGACCGTGTCGTTGCAATACAGACCTGCGATTTTCGGTATAATCAAAGTTGGTCATAATGACAGCAGTGGTGCCGGCGTGCACTTTCTTCGCGTGAAGAAGAATCAATCGCAGACTAGGCAGCCAGCACTGACAACTTTTGCACCAGAACGTCTCAAAGGGAGCTTGATTTTCTCCGTTCCACAGCGTCTTCCTGAGCACTGACAGCTCGCGCATCTCCTTCCCAGGCTGCCGAACTGCATTGTGCTCTCTACTGGCATGGAAGCAGAACAGTTTCACGCTTGCACATTCTACGTCGCAGAGTTGACACAGGTAAATTTTGATTGGCGGCTGGGATTCTCCGCAGCAAAGAGGCTTCTCGATGGCGTGTGCAGGCAATTCGGAGATATTAGCTTGCTGGTACTGGATTAGTGATTGACTCGCCATTGAAATACGGTTGGCTTCGGCGGTGTTTGGTGTCGTCGTAATGACAGTATCACAGTTTCGTTATGATGTCTCTTTTTCTCCGAAGTTCCTATGCTCGGTAACAAATTTCAAAACCTCTGAACAGCTCAACAGCCACGGGCTTCAATATACGTTTTCTAATCTTCTCCCAAGATGTACAGGCATTTGTTTCTTTTTTAATTCGATTTTATGAGTAATGCCATGTTTTTGTGTGCGGTTTTTCTTTTACAATAAGTTTCTCAAAAGCATGGCTTATTCAAACTTATGAAAGAAAACCCCAAATCTAGAAACTGTATGTGGACTTCAACACAAACGTAATGTATCGATTTTGAATTTGACGTTAAAACCATAAGGATTTTTTTGTAGTCGGACGCAAAATATCGAAAATCCAAGAGTGAAGTATGGAATAGAGCGGTGGCGCCAGCTCCAGATTTATGTAATATCTAAACGCTTTTAAGGGCTGAATTTGGGCCCAGAAGATGAACATGTTGTATCACTAGCTGCTTCTTTGTCACGAGTACGCAAGAGAGGCATGACACGCTCTCCTAGCACCACTCTGTAGTGTTTTCTCCTGTGAATGGATCGAACATGCGAGCATACTTTACATGGGACCTCTGCAGAAGCATGAACGGCGTGGAAAGACGAGAAGCGAATGAGAGCGAATGAGAGCATGAGCTTGTCGCAACCCAAGAATGCGTATTGTGGCTGTTCTCAACGTTTTTGTTGGGAGGGGGTAACGAGGGCTCCCTCTTCTGCGCATGAGGGACATCAGCTTCATCCATGACGACTTCAATGTGTTGGACGGCCTCTATGGTTTCTATGTTGGTAACTATTGCAAAGAAAGCACGCATTTTGTGATGAATCTTCAAAAGCGCACGATGGCTGCTCGTAGGAGAACGTGCACCATAGCCACTCAACGACTGCCACGTTTTGCACGAGCAGCCAATGAGCGTGGGGGGCAAATGCTTTCTGCCGGCGCCGATAGAGGGCGTTGTTAGCCAACCACGTCAGATACGTGTCCGTTGTCGCTCCACGCTTCGCATGCGTCCATCAAAATTTGATTTAATTTAATGTCGGTGGACAGGTCGGAGTCCCCGATGCGTACAACGACAACTTCTTCACCCGATGGTGGTTCACGCCGAGGGCCCTTAGGTTCGAAGCGTTTGCGTGGCGTGATACCTCGGGGCAACTTAAAAGGAATCGAAAAGCAAAAGAGAAAGAAGAACAACAAAATCAGCACCGACGCATTTGAAGGCTGCAACCGGGCGGCAGCAACTGCATAAGATGAGTATTGATCAGAATCAAATTTCGTTTTTACTGATGGAAGTCAGAAAATGGTTGCTTTACCTATGCATGAGGAGAATGTACACCAAGTTTTGACATCTAAACGGTTTTGAAACCTATTTACGTAGGAAATCATTATTCATAAGAAGGTTTGAACAGAAGTAACAATGACTTTGGTCTGATATTCGATCCGGATCTTTAATTGTGGGCTGCTGCTAGTCTACTGCGGGGAAAACATAACTACCAATTCCTACGGACCTGGAATGCAGGTACTGCTGCACTTAAAACGGCAGGACCAAAAGTTAGACAGACAGTTGAAGTGCTGTGCCTGAGAGGAAATGTGGTAGGGTGTGCGGACTTGACAGTGCTACTTCAAGGCGTTTCCATCCAAAGTGCCGAGTACGAGCTTTGAACAAAGCAGAGTGTTCGCGGCAGCGGATCAGGGTATTGCCGCAGCCGGCTCGTAACTGTCGGCCCAGAAGGTGAACATCTTGGGAAATTATTTTTGTGCGGTGAACGTCAGTGTGTCCACGTGAACACGCTCTCCAAGTGGAATACCTCGCACAGGTTAGAACGGACCATAAACGACAACATGTCACTTTCCGGCGCAGCAGCCCGCGAGACGCCCTGCTTGAGTGTGCATAGTCTTCGCTCTTGCATACTTTATCGGAAGTGTACCCGATTACATCGGGACCTGATCGGACCACTAGTCCCGAAGGGTCACCTTTCGACCCGGTATAAGAGCGCATAATTCCTGGAATCCTCAATAAACAGAGACACCGCTCACTTTAATTTTGTTACACCTACATACTCCGCTCCTTCGTCCCTTCCATTCTTGCCACTCATTGGCTCTTTCTTTCCTCTCTGACTTTTGTATGACAAAAAGCGCGTCGCGGCGCGCGCACAACTCGCCTCTTTCGCCGACAGCTGCAAAAAACACGTTATGAACCTGTCCGTTTCCGCTTCGCACCAGCCGAGCGCCCACGCGGACATCTCGCACACGATGACAGATCCTCGTTGCGCAAACATAAATCTTCCAATATCCTGCTTCCCGAGCGACCTGCTTCGGCGCATCTTCCAGATCGGCGTGGAAGACGCCTGGTGCGCGTCAGAATCGGAAATGGCTGAGCTTGACGCCAATTCCGAGGAAGAAGAACTTGATAGGTCTGCCCACGAAGACGGAAATCGCATTGACTATCCCTCTCGTTTCAAACCGGACTACAACCCGTTTCGATCGCTCCCGCAAGTTGCGACGTTGATGGATTGCGCGCAGGTGTGTACCGGGTGGGCTAACGCCATTATCGACAAGGAAAATTGGCAATCGCTCTGTCCAAGAATGTACAGTGAAGCGCTGGCTGAACCGTGGAAGGTCGGAAAGAGATGGAATCGGTTGTTGAACGATGTGCCGGTACCCATCCTGTGTGTGAATGAAGAACTGCTTTCCAACATTGGAAAGATTCACACATCCATTCTCCGAGGACGCGATGCATTTGAAGTGTACTTTCTATCTAATAGTGAGCAAAAGGAGCACATTTTCGAAGCTTGGTTCAACTTGCAACCCATTTTGCAGACGAGGTGTTTGCATCTCACAATCACGAACCAGGCTATCGCACCCCACACCGATGTATTCGACAGAAAACGCGTCGGGTTTCTCACGTTAATGGTCTCCAAGTGGTCTTTGTTGCAGTCATTGGACATTGACTGCGCAGCGAATGAGATTTTTATTCCTGACACCATATTGAACTACAGGGATAACTACATCCCCAAACCGGATCCACCATTCCCGGCCCTGAAACGACTTTCGCTCAGCACTCATGTGGACATGCGAGCTGGGCGTAATGTTACGCTGGTAGCTCCCCACGTTGAGCATTTTCATATGAGGCTTTCTGGATATGGGGACGATCATTTGTTAAGTATAGAACGGGCTCGAACACGCGGTGTTTATCGGCAGTTTCTTCGGGAGGACAAGCGCTATAGATCGTATGTAACGCCGTTCTGCATTCATGCGTTTAAATGGCCTGGGCCACAAACCATGCGCGAATACAAGCAAGGGTGGAGATTTCAGAGCATAATGACAAATTGTTTTTGGTCTGGCGTTCTGATTTCGGAAAGAAGGGATGGAAAGACTTGTGAGCTATTTCTGCCTTTCGACCAGTTCTTTGAAGTTGAAGATCTTAGAGTCATATCTATTCCCTTCATCGAGAACCCTTGAGAGCATCTAAGAAAAAAACAGTGCCCGAAGTTGTTTCAACTTTCGCTCAAGAGATTCCTGATCATCTTGTAAAAAGTTATGACCCGATTTGAAGTTCATTAAGGTTTTAATTTTTGGCTAAAAGCGGGCATTTCGTCAGCGACATATCTTTGAGAGAGACGCGATGCGATAAAATTAAACAGATTTGGTACAATCGCGGAAATGTGTTCATTTCGAAGGGCGAAGAGGATATCGGCAAAACCAAACCCAGAGAAAAAGAAAAGCACAGTTTTCAATCTCAGAGCTCTTCACTTTTTCCGTATTTCCTTGGGGCTTGCTTGCAAAACTCATTGATGTTTCCACATGCAACACACTTGGGACTCGATAAGGCAGCCCCATATAGATAGAGCGGGGTGTTGCTTTCTGCAAAGTGTATGATAGATGGAGCTAACACTGGAGGATAAAATTAAAAAATGAATGTCTATTTGATGCTATGATTGTAATTTAAGATATATGCACGACCGTGATGCACAGTCAAGGCTTTGGTGCAGCGTTATTGGACCAACGGTTCAGGATGAGTACCGCTGATAGATTTCCGAAATTGAGCAGTGCCAGACATCATGCCACTGAATTCGATGCCTCCAGAGTACTGGCATCATGATTGGCTTGTCCTTCGAGTTGCCACCGCCAGACGTGCACGTAGAAATACTGCGCAGCCCAAAAGGCTGCGTGTGTTTCTCGCCGGCCCAGATGTCGCAGAGCATGTTTGTCGAGCAACCTTATGCAGCAGATTTGTAATCGAGGGCGAGCATCACCGCCCAAGGCAGGGAAGCGCTGAGGAACTACGGAGGCGGCAATTCTGCCCATGCGTGTATGCGTCGCGTACTGTGCACACGTGTATTGCGTGCACACAACGACAGGTTTGCTTGCATTGCTGTACTTCCTATTTCTGCATACGCGTATAGATAAGTATCTGCTAAGGCGACAGAGAAGGTTTTGTTTGGCGAGACATGTTTTTATGCCATTTGCACTTAAACTACTAAATCTCCCCGACACGCATTCGCAAAAACGTCAAGTGTATAACCGTCTACTTGTCCTTCCTATGACCAAAGGGTTGACTGCATTTCTGCCGTAGAATAGCATGTTGTGCTATCTTAGTCATCAGCACAACCTTCTCGATTCCTTTTCCCACAGGAAACAAGTACGCTTGTATTAGCTGTAGAGCTACAGGTACGACGGTAATACAGGGCTACTTGTTTCTTTTTCAAAGTGATTTGACAAGTTGTAGCGTCGCGTTTTTGTCTGACGATTTGTTTTTAAAGAGGTTTTGCTCGTTCTCTGTATGCACCCGCTGAAACGTGACGTTGTCAGCGGGTTCCGAGCGCCCTTCTTTGAAGCCATGGACGGTCAGACGTGCTCTGACGAGGAGGCGTACCGTACAGTACATTATAAACGGAGCAACGCACTGGAAGAAGCTCAGTCGTTTTATCAGAAAGCTAACTTGTGCCCTTTCGATTACAGTATAACAGCGTGTGATTGGGCAGTTGGCGGAAAGATTTCTGGCACCAAGTGGTTCGTGCGGTGCGTGCCACAATCTCCTTTTCAGCCGGAGATGAGCATACACTGTCAAACGATACTTCAGCTATAATCGCCCAATTGTGCTCGTCTGTCGTTGCTTCAACTCCAGCACTTCACAGCCACAACAGAACAAACCCTTCTACGCGAGGGCCTTCGCATAAATGCAGAACGCACGCAATCCCGAAGCACGCCCACTCGCTCTGCTCCACCACCATCAGTTCTCCCACACCTCGTTTCTGTGCTCTTTTGCACGTTGGACAGCCCCGATATGGTTACTCTTCTACACTCTCTCGCCATTGTGCTCACCATGATCTGCGTCGTCCAGACCTCCGTGCTGCCTTCCGACAATAAGCAGCTGTCAAACAACGTTATGTATGCCAATGACAAGCATCATGCATTGAAATCTGCACTATCTGGAACTTCTCTTCTGATTCGTAAAGGAAACGAGCGTTTGGACGTGGACAAACGTGCGACTGGCCATGACTCTACGGATTACAACTCTGCCCAGGCGCGCCCGACTCTGGTACGACAGCAGAATAATGGGACCATTTACGGCTTTGTATACAAGGGCGGCGGAGGTTGTCGTCACTGTGATGAAGATGACGATGATGGCCGTCGTTAGTTGTTCACTGCTGCAATAAGCGCACCGTAGAGCATGGGACGACAAACCGTAACGTATCTCGCCCGTATAGTGTTGGTTTGGCTGGCTTTAGAGGCTTGCCATCAAGCTGGTGTTCCTGCTTTCTAATAAATACCTGAACAAAGAGTGCATGCACAAGTACACAAATACGGGTATCTCAGTTTTGTAGTTAACTCGATGTGGACCTTCACTGCACACCGTGACTGCTCACATGAAGCGCACCAGCTAATGCGCTCGATGTTCTACAGCACAAACATTACGTGATGAAGAACACTGTGGATCACAAGAAAACACTACGCTAGAGAGGCGTTAAGATCTCGCGTCGCATTCTCCACAGCGCGCTCATTGAAGCAGTGAACAACTGGCAACCACCATCGCCGCTATCTCCACCACAGGAACAACAATAGCCAAAAACAGCATGTCCAAAGCCTTGACGAGAAGCATCGCTTACGTCTGTCCCGTTGTTAGTTAGGCCGTGGTACCAAAGTCGGACGAGCGTCGACAGAGTTGTAATGCCGCGACTCGGCACCAATCGCTCGCTTGTCCACGTCGAGGCGCCCCTTTCCCTTTATGAATCACGAAGAGAGCGCCAGATACGGCACATCGCGACGCACGATGCTTGTCATCACATTGTTCCCACAAAGAGGCGACCGAGATATGGCAACCACGAGCGTGAGTAAGTATGGTGAACGGGAGGGAGCAAGGCAGAGCTGGGGTTCGAACCACGGACCTGCCTTGCTCGCTCCCGTTCACCATAGTAAGTGACGAACCGTAATTATGACTGGACTCTTCAATGTGACACAGAGCAAAAAAATACGTTGTGAGAGAGGCAATGATCATCATTGGCTGGAGCTGGCCGAATCGCAGTGCATCGCAAGACTTGCGCTTAGTGCTCATTTTAGGGAGTTGGGTCTGTCCTCCCATTTACAGCAGAATTTCTTTGGTGTCGGCAAGAGCTGTGCGTCGAAACTGGCGCCGGTGGCTGGCTTAGGGTGCCACAACTACCGCAAGAAATTGGTTTACGTTCCCCCCTGAGTCATAAAAATTGAGGCGTTTTGCTGCTTATCCCCTGCTTCCAAAGATTATAGATTTAGAGAGTCCTTTTGCGTGCCTTGCTTATCTCTCATTTACGATTCGACCAATGAATAACGTGCTACTATTACGCCTGACCGATTCAAACTTCTCGTAGGGCCGGAACGTACACCAATTTTCGCAGTTGTGGTGCCCTTAATGACGATGTACTTTCTGAATGGTTGTATGGAATCGATAACTTTTCCCGCTTACGGTTTAATTTGGATGACTCCCAGTAACTTATATGCTCCTACAACAACAACCCATAATTTCAGACGGTGAGAATGTGATACTGATGATCTCTCTAGCGTCCATCTCGCTTCGGAAGTAAGGCTTCTTGTTTCGAAAAAATCGGGAAGGACTTGTACAAGGGTACAACGCTTCCATCTGTATGTGGTGTTTCTGTCGGTGATGGCTTCAATTGGTTTCCGCAAAACCAATTGAAACAGGAAACGTGTATGACGAATACAGAATAATATACTGTAATCGTCATACACGTTTCCTATTATTATACTTTTAGAAATAAATCTTTGCAAATGCGTTTTGTAGAACTGCTTCATTTGTCTCGTTGTGATGGTCTGATGGTATTAGGTAATAGGAGGGCGGAATAGATGATACTTGGGGCTACTTCGGAGTAGGCAAGGGAGGAAGAGCCTTTCCAACGAGCTCAGTACCCATTTATCGGCATTTATTTTGCAACGCAGCTCAAGACTACCGCACAACATTAGCCCACCATTACGGGTGTGGATGCCCAATGCTCTGAGAAACTCTCGCGGTTCGCGCACGCAACAATTGGCACAATTGATTTCTCGCAGGCGTTGCGTATACAATTCAATGAATTGGGCCCGTTCGCTCTCGTTTTGCCACAAACGGAGTAAATGCTGAGGGCCTCAAGCAAAACCGTTAGGCCCGAAAAAGCCCTCGTCTGCATGAAGCTGATTTCAGTGCTTTTCGTTGCCAATACTGCCGTACGCTCAATCGAGCCACGATGCTTGTTGTGGGCCCTTGGAATGGTGCGCCTGAATTGCTTCACAGGCGAGAACGGCCCTAGTAACAATAGTAGTTCCCATCCCGAAGTTTGCGCTTGGGCCACGAATTCACAAAGCGCAATCAGAACCAACCGAATTCGTTGCATTGTATTGAAGCATTGCATGCGTGAACGGTTTGTTTTGTAGCTTTCGAGTGAACCAAGGTGCCTTCGTCTTGCTATCGCACTTGGAACAGAATCGAAGAAATCGAGTTCGCTTCGCTCCCTTTTGGAATACCAGATTATGACACCGGATGAAGAACTACTTCGAGCCGCCCGCTTAGGAAATTCATCGACCGTTGCAAGACTCATTCAGAGAAATGTAAACATCAACGCTGAAGACAAACATGGAATGGTCGCTTTGACATGGGCAGCCGTGAATGGTCATTCGAAGGTAGTCGAGCATCTGTTGCAAGCAAACGCACAGCTCAACCACACCATCGAAAACGGAAACACCGCGTTGATTTTCGCAGCCCGTGAAGGTCATTCTGCCGTCGTGGAGAAGTTGTTGAGAGAAAACGCCGACGTCAATCTTGCCGCCAATGATGGACACTCCGCGTTGACGCTGGCTGCCGCTAAGGGACATTCCGCAGTTGTCGAACAGCTGTTGAGGGCGAACGCACAGGTCAACCATGCAGACGAAGATGGAGACACTTCCCTCATTCTTGCAACTTTGAAAGGTCATTCCGGGATAGTCAAGCAGCTCCTCAGAGCAAATGCGGACGTCAACCACTCCAACAACAAACGACACACTGCACTCGTTCTCGCAAGTTGGCAAGGTCGTTCCAAAGTGGTAGAGCAACTACTGCTGGCAAAGCCACAGATGGAGCACACAATTGAAAATGGGAACACCGCATTGATCTTCGCAGCCCGTGAAGGTCACCCAGCAGTGGTGCAGCAGTTGTTGAAAGCAAACGCTCAGGTCAACCATGCAGCTAATGATGGACACACAGCCATAACTTTGGCAGCTGGAAAGGGGCACGCCGCCGTAGTCGAGCAGCTGTTGAGAGCAGGTGCTGAGGTTAACCATGCTGCCAATGATGGAAACACAGCTTTAATTTTGGCAGCCGCGAGGGGTAATGCTCCAGTTGTGAAGCAGTTATTGGCAGCAAACGCCCATATCAACCACGCAAACGAAGATGGAGGCACGGCATTGATCTTGGCATCCAGAAAGGGTCATCCTGAAGTCGTCAAGCACCTGTTGCATGCGAATGCAACGATCGATCATACGGTTAGCATTGGAAACACCGCCCTGATTTTTGCAGCTCGTGAAGGTCACCCCGAGGTAGTCGAACAGCTACTGAGAGCAAACGCACAGGTAAACCAGACAGCCAATGATGGACTTACGGCGTTATCTGTAGCAGCCATGAACGGTCATTCAGCAGTTGTCGAGCAACTTTTGAGGGCAAACGCAGACATTGAACATGCAGACAAAGATGGAGACACACCACTGGTTCTTGCGAGTTGGAAAGGTCATTCTCCTCTAGTCAAGCAGCTCTTAGAAGCAGAAGCAGAAGTCAACCACGAAAACGAGAATGGAGAAATCGCATTGACTCTGGCTGCCAGAAAGGGTCATTCTGAAGTAGTGGAGCTGCTGTTGCATGCAAATGCATGGATCGACCATGCGGTTAGCAATGGAAATACCGCATTGATTTTCGCAGCTCGTGAAGGTCAATCCGCAGTAGTCGAGAAGTTGTTGAACGCACACGCGAAGATCAACCATGCAGCCAACGATGGACACACAGCATTGACCTTGGCAGCCAGAAATGGGCATTTGGAAGTGGTCGAACGGCTATTGAATACAAGTGTAGAAGTCAACCACTCCAACGGACATGGAAGTACCGCACTGACTTTGGCCGCCATGAATGGTCATTCCGAAGTAGTCGAACAGCTATTACGAGCAGATGCACAGATCGACCATACAGTTGACAACGGAAACACTGCATTGATTTTCGCTGCTCGGGAGGGTCACTCTGGAGTCGTCCAGAAGCTCTTGAGGGCAAAAGCACAGGTCAACCATGCAGCCGACGATGGGCACACAGCACTAACTCTGGGAGCCAGAAATGGTCATTTGGATGTGGTCGTGCAGCTGTTACGCGGAAACGCCTCTGTCAATCATGCTAAAACCAGTGGAGACACAGCATTGATACTCGCCTCCCGTGATGGACATTTTGAGGTCGTTGAGCAGCTTTTGATTCATCAGGCTCAGTGTAAGAGAGTGGACAAGCGGGAGACTCTCGTTTGGATGAAACTCAGTTTACAATGTATGAGTGTTAGCTCTCTTCTCTGAGACTATCAGAAGAGAGCAACACCTTAAGTACTCTAAACGTACGAGGAGTTCATGTTTGAATTCAAACATGAACTCTCATGAATTCAAACTAAACGGTTGTGAATTGAAATGAATGGTTGTCTATGATTCTCTTACATTCACCCCCTTTTTGAAGTTGACGACCTCGGCAACGACTCAAACTTTTGAATCAGTTCCTTGCAGTGGCGCAGATGCGACTTAGGCATCCAAATTGCTTCTTGTACAGTGTCTCCTTCAAACTGTACGAGGTATTCCACTTTCCGACGATTCCGTCTTTTCTGGAGGATACCGATTACTTCTTGTTCTACAGTTCCTTTTGAATCAATAACGATTGCCAGAGATGTGTTTTGCTCTTTTGCGCGTACGTATTTCTTCAATTTAGATACATGAAAGACATTATGAGCTTTCTTCATTGACGGTGGTAGTTCAATTTGATATGTCACAGGGCCTAAAACTTTTTGAACTCGAAGCGGACCCATGAATCTTGGTTGGCATTTTTCTGGTAGGTCACTTCGTGCGGCGACTCCAGTTCCGTCAACGCGCAACAGCACCAGGTCTCCCACTTCGAATGTTTTTTCGACACGATTTTGGTTTGCATAAAACAGTTGATTAGCAAATGCTGTCTGTAGGTTGTCTTTGGCGAGTTGTCTAAACGCCTTGCGTGTTTCCAGATCATCAAAAGCAGACTGGCATTGTGTAGTACAACTCTGTAGATGTCGTGTCAGATCGGAGTGAGGAATTCTGCCTATGTCGACCTCAAACGGACTTAGTCCAGTACTCTTGTTCTTAGATGCGTTGTACTCGTACTCGAGTTCGCATATCATGTGGTTCCATTCGGTTGGATGCTGTTGAATGCAGTGTCGCAGCATTTGAACAAGGGTTCGGATCATATTCTCTGATTGACCGTCCGTCTGCGGATGATCCTTCGTAGCCATATTAACAGAGACATTAAGAAGCTCTGCCATTCCGCGAAAATAATTGGACTTGAATAAAGAATCTCTGTCAAGTATTATTTTCTTTGGCATTCCATGTTTGGAGAAAACGTGATCCATAAAGAGACGAACAACGTCAGGTGTTGAAACAGTCTTCCATGTAGGGATGAAGATGGCTCGTTTGGAAAGTTTTTCTACAACAACAAGCACACAGTCATGGCCAGCTTTGGTGGTAGGGAAACCTGTAACAAAGTCTGTGGTGATGACGTCCCAACACTGTTCAGGAAGTTCATGAGGTTGTAGTAACCCTTGACGTGCTGTGTTTGTATTCTTGTTCGTCTGACATTCGAAACATGAGGCGATATACTTCTGGATGTCTTTAAACATATGCTGCCAGTAGAAGTGCCTAGTACAGCTGTAGTACGTTTTTTCTGCGGCAAAGTGTGATGGTTCATGCACCATTCGAATGACTTGGCTCCGAAGGTTGGGATTGTTTGGAATATACAAACGTTTGAGACCCGAACTAACCCAATACAAAATCTCTTTCTCAAGTAGGTAGTTTCGAAAAAGTCGTTCTGCTTTGCGTGTAGTAGGATTCTTCAAATCCTTGAATGTCGATAAGAGTTCCTGTGCCCAATTGTCATTTTTGTAAGCGTTCTTGACGTCGTCAAGCAGTTGTATTTTCTGACTTCTGAGGGCTTTGAGCTGTGATCTTAACACACAACGACTAAGTGCGTCTGCAGCTCCGTTTTTTGAACCTGAGATGTGTTGGACCTCAAAATCGAAACTCTGTAATTCATCAAGCCATCTCATTTGGCGGCCTGATAGCTTCGATTTGGACTGTAGATATCGTATAGGTTCATGATCTGTACGAAGAGTAAACGGCCTGTCTCGTAGATATACGGCCCATTCTCGGAGCGCAATCATAACCGCGAGAAGCTCTTGATCACCAGTGTCCCAACGTGTTTCAGTGTCCGACAGCCGATGCGATAAGAAGGCTACTGGATGTCCGTTTTGTTCCAATGTAGCGCCCACAGCATATTTGGAAGCGTCGGTTGTAAGTACAAAGTCCGTCTCTGATGATGGGTGGCGTAAGAGTGGTGCAGTAGTCATTGCTTTCTTGAGAGCAATAAATGACTCCTCATGCTCTTTTCTCCATAGAAAGGCTTTCTGGCGGACAATGTCAGAAACTGGACGAATAATAGACGCGTAGTTTCGAATAAATCGCCTGTAAAAGTTTGTCAGGCCCAAGAAACGTTGTACCTCTTTCACAGATTTGGGAGTAGGCCAATCTGTGATTGCCTTCACTAGTCTTCCCTGGGTGCTTATTCCCTCATCGTTGACAGTGTATCCCAAATATTCAACTTCAGTCGCGCCAAAGCGACACTTACTAGGTCTGATGTATATTTTGTTCTTCCGTAAGATTTTAAAGAGCTTACGAAGGTGTTCTCTGTGTTCATGTTCAGATTGGCTGTATATTAAAATATCGTCCAAGTATAGAACCATACATTCTCCATACAGATCGTGTAGCAAATTTGAAAGTAATCTGGTAAACGCAGCAGGCGCGTTT
>JASCIV010000296.1:0-25918 GCA_030374735.1 Gracilaria caudata
ACGTAGCATCGCTGGGTTTCGATCCCAGGACCGCTGGGTTATGGGCCCAGCACGCTAACCACTGCGCCACGATGCTCTGCTTGCATGCTGGAAACGCGTGATTTTTGCGCACTTATAGCGCGCGCTTGCTTTGCACGACGTGGACGCGTGGCGGCCGCCGTCGGTCTACCGCCCGGCGTCCTCATCGTGTTCGGCAATGCCACCGCTGTGATACTCCTCCGTCGGCGAAATTGCTCGCGTCCCGTGGTCTTCTTTACGTCTATCGCTTGTGTTGTTTGTCGACGATCTCTGCGCGTTTTTCATCATGGCCAAGTCGAAGAATCATACAGCGCACAACCAGAGCTACAAGAGTACGTCCGTCGTTCAACCTGCGCCTCACTCTGACGCGTGCGACCCCGTCTAACCGTTGTGCGTTCAAAAAGACCATCGAAATGGTATCAAGAAGCCCAGGAAGCAGTCAATTCCTTCGCGAAAGGGTGTATGTCCATCGCTCCATCTCTGTTCTCTTTCCGTGTTGCATGCGTTCAAAAGCGGGTGGCTGACTTTCTGTTGTACGATCTTGATGTGCGTGCGCTTACGTAGATGGATCTCAAGTTTCTGAAGAACCAAAAGTACGCACTTCGCGGTACTATTCTTGCGCGTAAGAAGGCTGCACAGGCGAAGGCCGCCGCATAGACACGTAGTGTATGCCGTGGTTGTTGAAGGAAAGTGATGCTCGTGTGTTCCGTGCGTGTCATGCTGTTGTGCTTCCCTGCTGCGTCGAGCGAGTTGACCCTCTTGCACACGCCATTGATGGGACTTGCTCTTGAGCCGAACGCCGACCGCACCATGCGTCGATCCACATCTTCTGTAAACACAACCCGCTCAGGCGCAAGTTATGGAATTGTTTTTGCAGCTGTTTGCTTTATTGTAGCGGACCATGAGATTTTTGAAGTCTCCCGGGCGCGAAGAGCGGGTACAACGCTGAAGATGTAGTGTTTCCTTGGCGTACCGCGAAGGCGGGGCACACAATATCAACTCCTACGACGTCATGGACGGAGGCGGAATGCAAAACAACATCTATCTGTGAGGATCTGCACGGCGGATTCCACAAGCAGGCTTTTCTTCTTTTCTCACTTCAAGGTACCCCAGATAACAAAGTCTCTTTCTTTCTGTCTCTCTCTCTCTCTCTCTCTCTCTCTCTCTCTCTCTCTCTCACTCTCATTTATAGGCACACCTAGCTTAACTGGAATTATAGTGGAGAGTGTTTCTGTTGAAGGAAACTCTCTCTCACTAAAAAGGCCAGCACGTTTTCGGGCATGTGTCTAATAATATCAGCAACAAGTAGACCTTGACGGTCAAGAGTGTGTCCAACATACAACTGTGAAAGAATAACTTTGGCTTCTCTTTGCATTAATATCTGTTGCATCGCTTGCGGCGGAGAAGACAGCAGAGGTTTCATTTTTCTCGTTCTTGAAAGAGCCGCGCCGCGTACCGCTTCAACAGCGCTTGTTCCACACCCACAGGTCATGACCGAAGGCGTGAACGAAAACAGTTTGTTGTAATCTCAGATCACACTCAAACAAGATCTTCACTCCGTTAAGCTACGTGTGCCTGTAAGTGAGTGTGAGAGAGAGAGACTGACGAGAGGAGGGCTAGCTCTACGCTTGTAAACGCATTGCATGCTCGGTGAGTATTTACGAAGGGTACAAAGGTCCATCGTGCCCCAAATTTTAGTCAGTCCTGTTCATTTTCATCACATGCGTCGTTGTCAAACTGACTTGCAGCAGAGCCAGAGTCAGCCATGACTGTCTCCATACCTCGCGCGCTCCTCTGTGGGGCACTATCCCCTCACACATACCCCTTCATCACCGTTAGTTGCACCTCTTGTACCTGCTCTCCACTACCGGCATGAGCGATCAAATTACACCGCCTCCCAACCAAAAGCAGCAACCATCGTCTCATATCATAGTCGACGACGTTCCCTTCTCTATCTTGTCTGAACTCTATCAACAGCTCAGAAAGGCCAGAACGGCCCAGTCAACTTCCCACTTTCACTCAGCTAGACAAGCGCATTCCAGAAGAATAGCAATCCTCACTCAAGTCTGGACACGCATTGCCAACACCTGCAACCATTCACCCAACCACCAGCCCACTCACCATGCTCAAAACATCATCCCAGCTCACCTATTTCCGCCAGCCGAAAGCTTCAAGCTCGTGTCGCTCATTGTCCCAACCCTCGATTCCCAACACGCGTACACGGGAATGAGAGAATCCAGATTGGCAGACACCTTCATCAAAGCTCTTGATCTCAACGTAAATGGAGAAGACGCACAATGGCTAAAACACTATAAGGAAAAAGAGTACAGATCATCGAGGTGCAAATACGATGCTGACATCGTGGATGGTAATCTACCCACAGTTATTGAAGCTGTTCTGAAGGGCCGCTGTCCATCGAAAAGTTCTCTTACTGTTGGCATGGTTTGGAACATGTTGCACACACTCAGTCAAACAGCTCGAAAGAAATCTCGTCGTATAGGAAAAGTGTTTTACGCTTCAGCGGAGCAAGATAACTTTGCTGCACCGAGACTCCGAGCGCAGACTGAGGACTTGTCTGATCCAGAAGATATGAGGTATGATGCAATTCGCAAAATTGTTATTCATGGAACAAGAGAAGAAGTAGCTGAAGTCTCGCGCATCATTCTAAAAGACCTAGACATAAGAGTGAGGGAGGATTCTTTTCTAAGCTGGTTTCATCCAGCTGCAAAGCAACATTATACGCAGATGCACGACATTCAAAAGTTGTTGCAAGATTGTCATGATCCCAAGTTTGAAATCGGAGCCCCATCTGTTCTGGTTGGCAGTTACGCGAGCGTCATGTTAACTATGCGTCCTTCTAAACGTCAGCTAGATGTCGTATGCAAAAATCTGCGCGGAAATAGAGGCATTACCGCTTCTTCTTCCGATGCGATTGACGATTCTTATTTCATGATGGAGCCGAAGCTTGATGGGGAGCGAATGCAATTGCACAAGTGGACCATAGAATCTGAGCAAGGACGAGGTCTACAAACTCAGATTCGTACTTTTAGTCGTAGAGGAAATGACTCCAGTGCCATGTATGCTGAAGCATTGAATGAGGTTGTTTTAACCGCTGTGAGAGCAAAAGACATCATTCTCGATGGGGAAATTATGATTTGGAATAAGAACGCGGAAGCATGGCTTCGCTTTGAAGATATGAGAGAAATTACAACATCGATATCCAAGAAAAAAGTTCCAGAGGGCTCGTCCTACATTCTCAAATTCATGGTGTTCGATGTGCTGTATATTGTTCAGGAGGACGGTGACCGTGCCCAAAAGGCGGCCAATATGGTCATGAAGCTTCCACTCTATCAAAGACGGCAACTGCTGAAGAGGATAATTCAACCTAGAAAGGCATCGTTCTGTCCAGGGGTTCTCACTGAAATTGAGCTGGTTGAAATGGAGAAAGGTCACAACGAAAGAGAACTTATTCAAGCCCTACAAAGATATGAAACATTAGGATACGAAGGTGTGATTGCCAAGCATCCTGATCGCCCTTACGTTTTGGCTGAACGAAATCTCAACATCGCAATTAAGCTCAAGCCGGACTACTTCGATGGTGGAATTCAAGATTTAGACTGCCTTATTCTCGGTGCGCGCTATAGCGACAGCCACGGTCACCGAGTACAGAGAGCGGGCCGCTTGAGCTCATTTCTCATAGGTGTTCGAGCTACTGATTTGACGAGCACATCCAGTTCGAAGCGAGATGAAGAATGGGCCGAGCGAATGAAGAAAACGAAATGGATCCCAGTAGGAAACATTGGTACAGGATACGCGGACAGTGAGTTGGCAGAGCTTCAGAACAAGTTTGAACATGACTGGAAGAATTTCAATCTTCATGATCTCCCAGAGCATTTTGAACGTCGAGAGTACACATCTACGCTCTTATCGGGAGTCGCAAAATGGATTCAGCCATGGAATTCAGTTGTTGTGACCGTCACGGCGTACGAGTTAAACCGTCGTGTGTGGGCCTTGAGATTCCCTCGAGTGCAAAGAATCAATTGGGAAAAGCCGTATTACGACGTTCCGACGTTTGACCATCTTAAAGACCTTGATGATAACAAAAAACCGCAAACGATTGTTTCTGATGAGAACGATGTTGACGAAGTTCGGGAGACAAAGAGCAAGAGAAAGCGAAAGAACGTCCTCGGAAGTGACGAAGAAGATGCCGTAAAGAGAGTAAAGGAGGAGGGCCATATCGTTACAGGAGGGCGGAACCCTCGCACTTTGATCTCCTCCGCGGCCGGGGTCGATGTAAGCAACTTGGAACGAAAGAGCACAGCATTTGAAGGAGTTTGCTGTCATGTGATCACCGAAAACCCAGAGCAGAAGGAAAACCTGGAGATAAAGATTCACGAGTTAGGTGGTACCTTCTCCCAAACGGTGTCCTCAGGTGTTGACTTCGTTATTTGTACGAGGGCTACACTCCAAAGAGTTCAAATGCTTAAAGATTTATTATCATCAAAGGACGGAAGCAATAGAACGTTCTCTATATTGCGTAGCACTTGGGTGGACGAGTCTCATAGTCGTCTTCGTAAAATGGTAATTGACCGCTCCCATGTAGTGCATGCCACAGAAAAGCTCGCTGCAGATGTATACAAGGTAGTTGACCGCTTCGGTGATCATTGGGATCGCGATGCAGATGAACATTCAATTGAAAGAGCTCTGGACGAAGCCAAGAGATGGAAAACGGAGAATCCTGGATACAAAGACGATGTGGGGATCAAAGAAGTGGAGGAAAGAGTGTCAAAAGTGGTTGAGGAATGCAAGAATATTTTCTCAAACATCAACGTGTTTGTTCCACACACTCAATTCGATGTCTCAGGCACTAAGATTCTTCTTGAAGCTTTTGGGGCTCGTGTAGTGAACGAAGTCGTTTCGGATTGTACGCATGTGCTCGTACACTCTTCCTTGCGAGATAAACATCAAAAGATTGCAACCGCAGAAGAGACGGTTATCACCGAACTCTGGGTCGAAAAGTGCTTAGAAGCTGGCAAGATCCTCGGTGCTGTGAATATCTGCTGACGCCTCGGTGCATAGATAGTAGCATGAAATAAATAAACGCAGATCCACATATAACGAGATTCGACTATGTTCAGTAAGTTAGCGCTTTACAAGAGCAGAATGATGCAGAGGGCTACTTTATTAACAGTACTGAGTCACATATGATAATGGACAAAAAAGATTGTGCCGATAAGAAAGCTCGAGTCGTTGTGGCGCAGGGAAGCTCACTGAACTTCTTGTTCATGATATGGAAGAAAAACGCAGAGTATGTTTGAGCTGCGTCATGCTTTATTCCGGAGCTGTAGACATCCAGCCCCCGTGTGGCGACGCCACCTGTGCAGGATACAATTCCTCGACAGCAGGTTTAAAGGAAGAAAGGTTAGGTTAGCAATCATTGCTCAGCAATCATTGCTAACCTTTCTTCCTTTATACCATGGTGGTATCGAGGCTTGAAATTGACCACGGAGCTCCCAGAACAGGGCCGCTTGATGCCCGTACCAAAACTTCTGCACTGAATCAGTGTTGCCCTTGTGTTATAACAGAATTATATTCTGTTAGCAGCTTATTAGGGAGGATAATGCTGGTAAATGACTTCTAATGACATGTTAACAACTGTAAATCCTGGCATATGGCCAATCAGAGCCAACCAGACAACCAGGAGGCCGCTCAGCTCGGTTTGAGGAAAAAAGAAAAGCTGTCCTGCACGAGCCAAAATCGACATGCGCAGTTCACATTGCATTTGTCTGCCCTTGTTATGACCCACGCGGAGTGCTTAACCGAGACGGTTGGGGTTGGTGAAAGGCTCATCAGACACAAACTGATGCGTCCCGGAAGTTTCACCAGTTGAGCGGCTTTCTTGAAGCATCATTGCGGTGTTTTCCGACTCCACCCTTGGAAGTCTCCTATTGGCGTTCCTGGTTTTACTTCGACCTGGTTTCGGCAGCCACCAGCCTGCCATTACGTGCCCACTACAACTCAGCACAGAACTTCACCTTGGCCTAGTTTCTGTTTACTTATGGTGGAAAAGGGGAAGCGGAAGGATGCAGTCCAACCTGCAAGCTCCACGCAAGCGGCAAAACGTCATAAACTTGCAGTGAAGCGCCCCTCCGCGGCACCAGCTCTTCAGAACACGAAGAAATCAAAAACAGCTTGTTCGGCATTACGTAAGTCACCAAAGCGACCTTCGAAAGCAAAGCCATCCGACAGTCACATCAAGATTGCTGTTGCAAAGGCAGTCGATGACTCAAAACATCTCAAGGAATGCAAAGGAGAAGCTAGAAAGGACTTGTATTCCAGTATTGTTGACCTCCTTACTGAAGCACTTGTGAAGGACGTCGATAATGTCAAGTCGGAAGGGACGACTGGTGAAGTGTCCCTTTCTGCTAGGGATGAACCCCTTCCTGCGGGTGAACAGCTCCCTTCAGAAGCAAAGACTCAAGGATCACACTCGAAGGAGCGCCCCAAGAACAAGTCTGCGGGTGAAAAGCAAAGTGAGCAAAGGAAAGAGGTAGTTGCTCAACAAGGCGACGGTAGCAGAATTCGCTCAAAACGACGTAAGGTTGAGTCGGAGATAAAAAACACACAGCGCGAAAAAGAGCACAGGGCATCAAAATCGCCTAAAAAAGCTTCGAACGGCAACGTCGTCACAACACTCAAAAGAGACAAGCCGGAACCACCCCCTCAAACACCGTCTCAAACGTCGCCGCACGCAAGCAAATCAAAAAAGGGATTGGCGAAGAGGGCTACTCCCAAGTCACCTGCCGCCAAGTCATCCCGCCCTAAGAAAGAAACACCGAAGGAAACTAGAGAATTCGTCGAGGAGTGTATTGTCGACGAAGGAACCGCCGCGATGCCTAACCCCGAACCGCGAGCTTCCTCCGGGAAGAAAAGGAAAAGGGCCCAGCGCCCAACTAAAGGTTACCACACTGAAGTAGTTCTGGACTCTTCCGAGCATGATGTCAACCCTGATCAAAAGTCCATGGATCTCATACTTAACGCAAGGTCCCGTCTCCCGTGGTGGCGCGCCACAGAGTCATTAGTAAGCCTCCCTTCGAAGCCACAGAACCTAGAAGATCTGCTAAAGTTCTACGTCATGGCTGTTATAAGGTCATGCGTTCGAGAATCGTGGAGTGCGGAGAAGCTGAAGCATTGTTTCGACAAGGATCCAACCTCTTCAAGAGGAAAAGCGTTTCTGGCAATCAGCTCTAGTTTGTTGCTGATGGAACGTGCGAGACATATGGGGCAATGTCATGTGAAATGGAGACCTGAGCTTATTCAAGAACTTGTGCAACGGCGAATCATAGAATGGTCGAAAGTCCCAAAGCATGTTTCGTTCGACCATTTCGCTGGGTGTGATGTTTGCCTCGGTCAGCGTGAAGCCACCATCCGTCTGTGGCTCCGTGGAGATCGGTATGACTCAAGCGATTTCTGGCCTGGAAGTAGTCGGGTTGATGTGCTTTCCTCGGAAGAAAGGTTAGATCAAGACATTATGTCAGTTGCCGTGGAACTAGTTGGCAGCACGAAGAATGAACGTTTCATTGCAATTGGTGAAGCAAAAGACAGGGTGGACGCCGAGTTTTGGGTAGACCCTCAGTGTCTGCGGAAATGTCTCTTGTTCCATGAACTTGTGCACGCCACGGCCATTATTGCTCAAGATTTACGTATTCTCATCGAGGATGAACTTCGAGACGGAGTGGTTCACTTAGATATGCGCAATCGTGTTCCGGGAGATGAGAAACTAGGGGTTCCTGAAAGGCTTGAGAGGTATTTGGTCCAGGCTGTTACGGAGAACAGGGATTTCTTGAAGAGAAGAACGAAGCATTTGATGGAGATCATACGTCTGGGAGACATATACTTTTCCTCAGTTGAAGAAGAATTAATTGACTCTGGAGCTCCGGAAGGCAGGAGGGCTCGCAAAACTCCGCAGATGTACGATCCTCCCATAGATCTCAACGATGAAAAGTACAAGGATCGGATTGAGAGGATCGTCTCGCTAACGCAGCAACGGGAGATAAACGCCTCATTTGCTACCTTTGGGTAGTTACTCTATTACCGAACTAAGCAGAATTACCTACATACACTTCTACTCGTATCAAACATGTTTAGGGAGTGATCTAATCCATTTTGTACAATCTGAAGAGGCTTTGTAACGTTTCTATCGTTTTCCTGGGACGCCCATTGGCTTGCCTCTCAATTTCTTCCCGCGACTACCACGAACCAACTTCGATAGACTCGAAGCCTTGCGGTTTCGCTTTGCACCGATCAATCCAGGGCGAGCTCCAGGTCCAATCATCTCCATCCCAAGCGGCACATAAGCATACGGATCAGGCCGACCTGCACGCTTCACGTCACCAGCGCCTCTACGACTCTTGTATTCCTCGCCAAATGAGCCTTTCAGTCTCTTTGTGCGACGACCTTCGTCATCAACTTGCGCTCTTCCTCGTTTTCTATCAATTGCAGTGTTCAGAGATCTTTTCAGAGGACGCTTCGTATCTTCATCATCTGATGTATCACTTGCACTTCCAATCTCTGCAAGACCACTGTCGTCGTCACTTTCGACAAGTATAAGGCGACCATCTTTTGAGTACTTAACTATTTCACTTGTTTTGCTGTTCTGCTTCCTAAGGCGCAACGCTTCGCTTATATTACCTTCTCCGTCCTCACCGAGACCGCGAGCTTGACCGTCCAACAAGTCCATCACGTCTGACGATTCCTTATTCTTTGAATGTTTTACCTGCCGCATCCCTGCTTCAAGCAGTTCATCACCGTCAAGGATCTCCCGCTCGACGTCTGAATCTGAATCTTCCATAGGAACTTCGATTCCCTTGTCACCGTCCCCCTCCCTTGGTTCAAGCCTCTGGGATTTGAGGGCTGCTTGTTGTTGTCGTTTATCTTTTGCTGCGTGCTTCTTGAGCATGTCACGACTGTACTTCTTTCTCACTGCAGACAACAACTTCATGTGTTCGGGTGGAAACACAGCCTGAAGTGCATCATAACCGCATTTTCGCAAGATACGCTCAAAAACAACTCTGACTCTAAGTCGCACTTCCTGTTTCTTAGATCTAGCTGCAACACACACAAGACCAGGGACAATACCCGGAAGCACTGCGCTTAATCGAGTGGAGGGCTCAGCAAGGACTTTCGTAGCAACTTTCACTACTCCAAGTGCAGCTTTTTGCACTTCAACATCGTTATGACGCAGCAAGATCCCAATGGGCCCTGGTTCAACATCATTTGAACCCGATTCCTCTTTTTCTCCCCTTTCATCAGCCATGGTCGTGTCTAAGCTCCCTGACATATTAGCAAACATGGAGTCAACGATTTGTCTAAACTCTTCGTTCAACCTGGCTTCCCCCCGGAAGTCATAAATAAGCCGACCAAGAGCAGTTACTGTAGAGGCGATCATAGGCACAGTTCTTGCACCAAGTCCAGCCGTCACAGCAAAGAAGAATTTCTTCAAGCCGCTGTAATCGACTCCAGAGTTCGAAGCATTCCAAGTCCGAGCCATGCTAACTAGCGTCTCAAACGAAGCAGCTCTTGCCTTTTCAGATACATCCCTTGTTCCCATTATGACTTCAGACAAAAACATGTCATTGAGTTTTTCCAAGTAAGCAACGCGAGGCTGCCCCGAATTTATCCGCAAACTGCTGTTAACAAGGGTAGCAATCAGAACCTGACGCGCAGCTTTCGCGCCTGAAGCCACAGTCTTTCCAGACTTTGATAGAGTATCTAGGAAAGAGGCAAACTCTGGCAAAGTTGGATCGTTCCCTCGCATTGAAAGAAGCAAAGTCGATGCTCTGTAAGCCTTCTTCTGCAGGGCAGTCTCCTTTGGATTTGCAAAGAATGGTGTCAAAGCTTTCTCTAGGACACCAACTTCAGAAGCATCAAAGGGCATAATCTTGCTCTCCGCAATTGCAATCGAAAGATCAGCTGCAGCATGTTGTCGTCTTACCACTTGTGCATTGTCCTCCGACGATTTTGAAAATTCCTTAGCTTCGTTCGACATATTCACTCGAAGTTCGAGAAGCCTGCGCACCGACTTTCTCAGCAGAGCAAGCACAACAGCCGGGGTCCGTGTCGCTCTACAAGCTGCAGTAACGGCTTCCATCAACATCCCTCGACGCTCGTCGGTTATCTTCTCATTGACACCAGATATGGCTGGATAGAGTTTCTTCAGACGAGATGCAAAAGACATGCGTATGGTCTCATTTTTACCTTCTCCAGAGGGGAGGCACTCTACTGAAATGCTCAGTTGTCTCAGTCCACCAGTACCGACGGAATACATGACTAGATTGTTCTCATACGTTAAGCAATGATATATTGCTTGAAAAAGAGTATTCAAAGAGCCATCATCCCAAAGATCGGAAGGTTGCGTACAAAATGCCGGTAAGAGGCCCCAGATCTGCGAAACATAACTCGAAATGTTTTTTGCTTCAATAACTCGCTTCTCCTTTGTCATTGCCTCCATTGCAGCAGTAAGCTTATTCGCAAGTGGCACACAAGCAGTGTTAAAGAGGTTCACAGGTGCGCCCCGTATATGGTCTCGAAGTACTGGTAACAGCCAGGCATTAGTAACATGTTCTTTTTCATCGTACTCAAGCTTGCACTGTTCGAAGATAAGCGACGCCCCGCCTCCACGCGCAATAGAACAAATCAGTGACTGTAACACGTCCAGTTCCTTCCGATCGCCTCTGTCATATGCTTCTTGACGCTTTTTCAGAAGATTTCGCAACAGCTTTCGAATTGCATCGGACATTGCAGGGCTTCCGGCAGCCATATCTTTCTCTATATATGCTTTCAGTACAGGTAATACTTCCCGCCATATGGGCTTAAACAATTCGCTCATAAAACCTTGCAAAACGCGCAAAACGTCAGAGCGAGTCGCAAACCAACGTTGTGTCACTAGGTTTCGCAGCGAAGCGCATACGGAACGGATGCATCGAGGTTGAGCTGTTGGGCTCACCATATCAAACCCGCGTTGAACACATTGTACAACAAGCTCATTTGAGGTTGGTGCATGTTCAAAGTATGAAGCGTAAACGGAGCCCCCAATCTGTACGCAACGACCGTAGGCCTCTCTGAGATCGTCGGACGGCTCCTCAGGGAGCTCATTCTGAAGGACTGCAAGCATTAGCTTTTTTAGATCGCTTTGAGGAATCATCTGCCCTCCTGGGCCGACATCTTCCGAACGCTCAAAGTTTTGATTTCGACTGATCAAGCTCGCTAACGCTTTGAACGCAAAGGCCATAAGGCCGGGTTGGGTCTTCGTTGTAATAACCACAAGGTGCTTGGAAAGCTTCGCGGCGTCGATAGGGTTCAGGAATCCCGAGACAAGTTCCACACACGCAAGAAGCGAAATCAAAGATGACACCTGAGACATTTCGAGCTCAATATCACGTAACTTGGAACTGAAGAACTCATCGTAGACTTTGATTTCATTAACAAAAAAAGCCGTGGTCGTGGATGAAGTTCTTGTCCTTATGATCTGAGCTCTGGGGCAGTTCAGTAAAGAACCCAAGGAATCTCGAGCCTTTCGTCGAGATTTGAAATCAGAGTCAGTTGTCTGTCGCAATAGATAAAGATATGCCCTCTGCATCGTGGGGTTGGACCACGAAGACGATCCAAGAACAGCCAATATTGTCGAAAAGATTTGAGGAGTGTGGCGTGCTACAAGTTGATGCCCTGCAACATGATCATAAACACGCATGGTCATGCTAAGTACGTGATCGGCTTTCGCATTTAACACCGCCGTACTGCAGCCGGAGACAGCCAAACCGGTTAGATACACCAAGCTGGAAGCAAGGTCTACGTCTTCAACTGAATCCTTAACCTTTCGTGCAGCAGCATCTTCAGCTTTCATGACATCGACGTCGTTTCTTCCGCTTGCAGATACCATAAGTTGTGGGACACTCATGTCTCGGACCGAATTCTCATCCTCTTTCGTCTTTTTCTTCAACTTTCTTTTTTCCTGTTTCGTCATCTTTTCTGGATGCTTCGTCCTTTGGGCACTCGATTGAACAGGATTTGTGGTAGCTATGAGTCTTTCAAGGGATGTGACAAGAGCACCTAGATAAACAGCCGCTGCGGCTTCTCCAGTAAACGTCCGTGCTTCTTCTGGAATGATTGACGCGACAGCCTCTAACGAAGCACGCTCACGACGGTGTGCTGGTAATGTTGATTTGCGGCGTCTCCAAACTTCAGCAAAGCATATGGGAAGGGACGGTGGTATGGACTTCGCAGAACTCTTTTTCCTGTTCTTACCAAAGCTCACGGTGGCAGTTGGTAATGCTGATGCTAGGTCTGCGACACCCAAACCTGCATCAGCCTTTTCTTCAACCATCTTGGTCCAGTCTTCTTCTGAAGCCACTTAAAACCTCAAAACCGGGGATGGTGGAAGAGACGCAAGTCTTATAAAAAAGGAAACCTAGAATGTTTTCCCAGTTGCGGCCCAAACCCTGTTAATCCGAAGCTCAGAAACTGCTTGGCTCGTTTTGAATGAATGCAAATGAAACTCTCACTTTCAAACCACGCGAAACTCACACTCAGCATGGACTGTTTCAACAAGAGGGAGAGAGAGAGAGAAAGAGAGCGAGAACACACGGGCGAGCGTGAAAAAGCGTAGAGTTCGACATCCACCGCCGACGGTGAACCATAATTTAGGGGGTCCGCAAATAATTTTCAAGTAAATCCTTGCTTGTCTCTTACATGTTTATAAACACTTTTTACGAAATAAATATTATATCCTGCCGTGTAGCTTCACAGTTCAAGATAGTCTGGACAGCATATCCCATTTCTTCTTTATTGAGGTTTTCTTCTTGTGTGGAGGGCAAGCAGAGCTCTAAACGGTTACCCACTGGAGATAGTTCGCTCTCCTCAAAAACATCCCAATTAAAACTGTTTGCATGTATCTTCTCTCCATTGCATGGAGAGAAATCATCAGAGAGAGTCCCTCGAAAGTCTGGGCAGTATGAGGCCATACTTGACTTTCGCTAGCATTCTCCTTAAGGATCAATAAGAACAATAAGAACAAAAAGCACGAGTCGGTCTATGACCGTGTTTGTAGTCCTTGAGAAGGGAAATCTATCTCTTCGTGTGGGCCTAATTTCGCATCTTTGCAATCAAAGGACAGCGTTCCACAGCCGTGGTCCGTAGTAGAACGAACGAAAGAGACTTTTATTTTTGAGGAGAGAGGGTGTAGTAAAAGAAGAAACGAATTCCTTGGCCGGCTACCAACACGGTGTTAGCAACACCCAATCTGTTTTGGAAAACAACTAAATTTGAATAGATATTTGGGTGTATCTACTGCAGAAGAACAAGGAGCGGATCCAAAGAGTTTTCGGGCTAGCAGATCAAAGCTCCCGTACCAAGCTATCATAAGACTCGATTCAGAATCATATACAGACACTCTACGCCCCCGAAAACCCTTAGTGTCGTTCACGCAGTTTAATCCCAACATCTTCAAGGTCCATACAAGCCGAACCTACGTCGACTTCCTACAGTGGCAGCCGGCAAATACAGCTTCTCTGCCCCTCGGAATTGGGTCGTAGTTTCTGCCGTGATGTTGGAAGAGTTAGCCCTGTAGGGGCAGCGTGACGTATGTATTTCAAACTAGTACAGGTCACGAGTTGGAGAAACTTGTCGAGGCTCGTGGATGAAAAGCAGTAGCATCACGGTGTACAGCCGCAAAGACCAGTGTTCCTGTATTTCTTTGCTGTGGACAAAAATTTTTCGTGGCGCTTGCAATATAATTTTGGTGAGCAACATGCGTCCTCTCTCTCTCTCTTTGATCAGGTCAGGTGTCTCGACGAATGAGACCTTCGAGATTGGAAACGATATCGATATCATTTCATTTAGGAGACGGCCCTGTTGCTTTTAGTGATATGAATTCCAAGATTCGATAAGTCCTTAAATGTATGAGAAGTACCGCATCCAAATTTGTTGTCCAGCTGTTAGAGAAGCTCTCTAACATCATGTGCATGGTGTACGAAGAAGCGTGGTTTAAAAAAACAGGCCTGCTCCACACACCTCTTCGTAGTGGTGATTAAAATGTCTAGAAACTATTTGTGAAACGAGCCGTTTCGTCTCAGGTTTGTTTCCTTAGGTTACGACTGATGCCGAGCAACACACATTGTTATGTTTGTATTATTGTACCGTCAAGGTCGGTAGACTAAACACTACGAAGTACAGTGGTACTTTGTGGAGTGTTCTATTTTCGTCTCAAATTTAAAGCTCGGGTTTGTAAGGAGAGCTTTAAATTTTGACAAGGGTACAAGGGCTGTGATGTCTTTCTCATTCTTGCCGAATCAAACAAGCCTCGGCTGTTCTTCAGTTGGCTCGATGCGAACGTCGAAAACAGGTGTAAATTAACACGGTTCCTTCGACAACAAAAACGAGATAACATGATTCTTAAGCGTGTGCTGCGCCTAACATGATACGAGAATTGTGAAGATCCGAACTGATGGTTTTAATTAGTACTGAATGATTTCGTTAGCGTTGCCCTCAACATACGCATGGTGACAAGACCAATTGTATAGGAGCAAGGATGACCTTATGTTACCGTTGTTACAATCGCATGATCGATGAGATGGGCAAGATTTGTGCACAATTGCGTTTACACTTCACGAAAGAAATTCTGGAGACTGCCAAGTGTTGTAGATGGCGCGGATTGTTGAAAGCCACTAAGCATATTACTGGGAACCATGTCACAATTGAGGCATTGTTCCATGTCAAGGGACTGGATACCAACCTTCAACTAAAATCGGCCGAGCACAATCGAACGACCAATGTGATTTCCAAACTGTTGAAGGAAGCTGACCAGTGGCGTGCGAGGGGGCGCAGCGAGATATGATTGACTTCAAAGCCCTAGCGGCTAGTTTGCTTCGTGCAAGCCCTTAGAACCTCACAGAGAACGACGGTGAATGGCTGACATGTGCACTACAAAGAGCGATATGGAAGATACTAGCAGGCACGGTGAGGCAATCAACGGTGGTAAGCGCCCAACGTCGAACACAGCTGCAATGCGCCGCTGTGCGCGCAATCTGCCGTTAATCTCAGCCGCACGTAGCAAACCGCCACCACTCCGGCGCCCAACCGTGGGCAAACGCGCGTGTCATTGGGCCACTTGTGCCACACGTTGCACAGGAATCTGGCGCGCGCCAATCAGCAATGGCAGGGACAGCGCCGTGTGTCACGTGCCGGAGCCGGTGTGCCATCCAAAATCTGCAGATTCCGAAGTGCACGACGGCCAGTGTTTTGCAGACACGCGTCCCATCGCTGGCCAAATATCTTGGCAGATATTTGAGACAAACACGGAAGGCGCGTGGGCGCGGCGGCGGCGCGCACGTCGGCGGCTGTGACGTGCTCGTGCGGTCACCGCCTCCAACGCGCACGCATTCTTTGCCTCGCCTCCCGCTGCATTTTTGCATATAGCCACACACGTTCCGCACCCGTTCGCATCTGTGCAAGCAATTCCCGCCCTGTCCTCCACTCCCGCCGGCTTTTCCGCATTGCTTCTCGCCACCACGCCCAACACACGCTCCCATTCCCTCAACCGTTCGACTCAGACCGTACAACGCGCCCCACATCCAAACCGCATTCTTCAATCGTTCTTGCTCGCTGCGGAGCAGCAGCTTCTCATCTCAAGCGCTATCGTGCTCCTCCACTCCCCCACAGCGCACCATGGGATCGAGCACAACTGCCGCGCCCTCAATGGCGCGGATAAGCAGCGAGACGAACCTGGCTGTGCAACTTCTTCTCGCCGTCAGTGATGCCCGCCACTGCAGACCGTCATCCAAGGAGCCCCGCCCCAACTCGAGCAGTGCCACCTCATCAGACCTACCAGGCGACTCAAGTGACGACTCGGAGTCTACCGACTGCGTTGTCACTCCCACCCAGTCCCCGACCTTGCGTCAGAAGGTCGCCTCTCATCCTGTCACGTCTCCAAGGGGCGTGCCACCCACTTTTGGTCGTGGCGACGCAACCTTTTTCAAGTACACTCATGAGGAGAGACAAGAAGCGCTCAAGCGCTTCCGAGAGAAGAAGAGGCGTCGCCAGTTTCAAAAGAGAGTGAGGTACATGGTCAGGAAACGCCTAGCGGAGACCAGGCCGAGATACAAGGGGCGCTTTTCAAAACCTCCACCAGGCGAGAACTATGATGATGGTACCCCGGGTCCACCAGCCAAACCACCAGCCAAGCCACACCCGTCGAAGAACACCAATGCATCGCAAAAGCAGAACAAACAATAGTGGGGCACAAAGCGCTCGCATTGTTCGCGGTTCTTTTGACCAGTCAGTATTCAGCATGTGATTGCACCTAGACGGTGCCTGTTTAGTATATCTTCTGTATAGCCTTTTGAGTCGTCGCCAAAGTTTGGCGTTAACTGTGAACGCCTTTGTTGGAGTGCACGCCGTAGCCCGACGAGCGGTGCTGATTGTTCGCTTCTTTGTACGCACTCGCCTAGGGCGTAACGACGTTGGGATTGCACCCGAAATACAACGTGATTTATCCTTTCTCGGGGAAAGTCCATGTCTCAGATATGCAAGGTCAAGTCAGCGATGTGCTTCTCCTACAGCGTTCCAAATCCCCTCGCCGTTGGTTGTGAACGACTGTGACATCGGACGACTTACGAAGGGAGGCTTTAAAGCACGTAGGAGACGACATGTACTCGGTAAAACCGTACACTTCGAAACCCAGTCAAAGCATAGTTTTGAAAAGCGTTGTCCATCTTTCGTTTAATACATGACTTAATTGTCACTTACCATGAAGCGAAACTTGCGTTATATCGTTCCCATTGCTTTTCGTTGTAGACCTCGAGACAGCGAATGCAGTGGCAAGCTGACGACCTGCTTAAATCGTTCGCGCGTCTTGTACGCTTGTCCCACTTCACTTCTTGAGAGGGCGTGGGGAACAAGAGAACAAACATGGCTCCCAAAGGTCGTGCGGCGGACGCATTGGACAACATCGAATCAATGCTAGATGCCCTCCATGATGTCAATCAGCTGGATGATGTTTGTGCTACTCCAGAACCACATACAAACGTCCCTATCGGTTCTCTCGGTCATCAGCAACAAGTAACGAATGAAGATGAAAACGAGGTTGAAGTGCGGGAGGCAAAGTCTTCGGGCAAAGTGGCTGCGAAGAAAAGCACACAACCGAAGGTGGCAAACAGCGCGAACCATAAGAATGGACCCCGTCATCAGAAGACTGCGCAGAAACGGCCTCGCAAAGGTCGGGCTCGCTTGCCACGATCTTCTCCTAAACCTTCCATTCATAAGAAGGAAACCAGAGCTCAGGAAAAGGGTGTCGCCCAAGTGAAGCAGGTTCGCAAGGCCGTGTGCAAAAGTAATGGTAGTGACCCCAGTGGCCTTTCATCACAAGATAAGGTTGAGCAACAGTTCTTGCAAGGCCTTAAACGTATGGCCGAGGAAAGACTAGAGGTACGTCATTCGGTGAACGCAAAACATCGGTTCGTTGAAGAAACACGGGCAGTCAAACAGGCTCAACGCTGACATTGGGACAGGTTGAGAACCGTCGACGAGAACAATGGAATGCACAGATTCGAAAGAAAATGAAGATCATCATGGGAACAACGGAGACAAGCATGCGGGAATTGGTTGGATCCACTGCAAGTGATATTTCAAAGACTGCTCGAAGCGTGTTGAATATGATACCCAAAGGTCTCGATAAACAGTTGGAAAACCTCGAGGTAAGCGTCTGACCCGTAAAGCATATGCACTCCTCTCTCAGTGTGCTTTTTCAATCTCTGACCCTATGGTTTGTATTCGCACACGGAAGGAAACGGTTGCTGAAGAGAGGAAATCGCTTTCCGTCTTGAAGGATTCCATGACCCTGTTCTCCGAAACGCTTCAGAATCAGCTCAAGGACCTTCGAGCACAAGTCAAAGTGAACGAGATAGAGCATGACGAAAAGATCAAGAAGGTAACCGCAGCTGCTAAGAAAACCAATCAGAAACGCCGCGACTTTCGTAACACGCTTTTGAAGGTCGAGCAAGTCCTCGAAGATAATCCCAATCCGAAATGAAGTCATTTGTCTAGAGATGTTAAGGCTGATTTGGTTTCAATATCAAATGGCCGCAGACATCGACGTTGTGCGCAAGGTAGCAAAGTTTGCCATTTAACAACTGCCCCCTTCGGTCTTGAAGGTATCTCAAAAACGCACCCGACTCCTTGTTGTACTCTTCACCTGTACTATCGTCCAATGTTGATTCAACAAAATCAAGTATACAACTGAGGAAAAATCTTTCATCAGATTCGTACTTGCCGTCGATATTGGGGTATACCATCCATGACGAACTACCAGCGGCGGTAATTATGGCATTCTGATCCCGGAGGACTGGGACCAACAATCGGCCTGTATGACAGGCTTGTATCTCTCTCCCGCGCACCAGTCTCTGTCCCATCTCCATATGGTACCTTTCCTCTACGTAGCGATCGTATACACATCCTTCGCAAGACTCAGGATAAAAGCTGGTCGTCCCATCAAAGTTGATGGGGAAATAAAAGGCACTTACACCTGCGTCGATGTCAAGAGCGTTGAGGAGCACCTTTGTCGCGGACTCAAGTTCCCACAAATCAAGTACTGCGGCGCCTATTATGACGTCGAATCTCGCATGGCAGTTTTCCAAGTATTTCAGGGCGTTGCCAACCACAAAACTAACCGTTATGCTCTCCGAGAGTATAAGATCTTCCAGATTTTCAACTTCTTCTTCATCTCCAAAACCTCTGTGATGCACGCCACAGCCGCCAACTATGGCAGGTGATGGCAAGTGCAGAGAAACATGATTGGAACACAGGTGGTTATCACTTGTAGATAATCTTGATCCAATACTCAAACGGGCAGACTTGAGCAGTTCCGGCTTAATGTCAAGAAGGGTATAGTGAACTACCTCGGTCGCCGAGAACATCGTTCTTCTTCGCAGTAGACGTTGAAACATATCTCCCACACCAGCACCCACTTCGATGACGCGAAGAGTGTGGACGGAGTTTTGCAGCGCTGCACACGCAACGTAGCTTTCAAATTCATTCAACACGTTCAAGTTAAAGGCGCGGTCATCGACGGAGCGCTTTGCTCGCAGGTATCTCGCGTAATCCATTTCTCTTGAGCTGTTCTCGGGGATGGCGAATCCCACAAGTCGACATTATTGTCCAGGGTGACAGATAAAGTCACTAACTTGGTAAACGAAACTCGAAACACCCAGGGACATCATTCCACTTGCTGCGTTGGATGATCTAACTTGGCAATCCAAAGAGGAACCCTGTGGTTCTAAACGAGCAGTTCTCCTACGATCTCCGGAGTACGAGGGTTGGGTCGATTTCATGTGATCTTGCCCTTCGTACGGGTAGCGTTCTAGCGTTCTACCCTTCGTAGATGCACAGCCCTGGTCACACGCTACACGTAGATAGCGAGATGAATTTACATTGCTGTGGTATTGTACCGTCGTACGTGTACTGGGGGTTTTCGACCTTTGTGTTAGAAGCTACGACGAGCGAAGACGGTTTCCTTCTTGGCGAAGAGGGGTAGCGAACGCTAGCGTTCTAACCCTTGGTAAAGACATGGGCCCTCGGATCGTGTTTTTCCGAGGAGAGTCGGTGGTCGCGGTGGCAAACTTCAAGCATGCCCATGAGTTGCTATGACCGATTGAAGCGAAGACTGCGACGTAACCACGGCACAAGCGATCTGAGTATGAGTTCTGTACGCCGGAAGCCAGCGTGCTCTTGGGTCGGCTTCCGTCATATGCTTCCCTAAGATCTCAAAACAGTTTTGTCCACTGGAGCGGCTACAGCCCAAGCATGTCCTGTTGGGTCCCCTGGCATCGTTACCATCAAATTAACGAACGAAGGACTTCAGCTCCATCAGGTACGAGTATCATGCAAATAAGGTTCCTCGTTTGTTCGTTCGTAACTTGCGACCGGATCATGATGGTTGTGAGGACCAAACCCCGATGAGAGGCGTCAGAATACCCATGGGCTTTCATGAACTGCGAGGCCAAGCACGTTCTCGCTCTTGATTAGCGCTGAGGTGATTCATCCTTCGGCAAACACCATTGGCATTAAGAAGGCCCTCGCACGTCCGCTCTTGTAAGTGCTCGGCCCTCCCTTCAAAATTGAAGCGAAATCTGACTGCGCCGGGTCTCTCTTAGAAGCTGCAAATTAGCCGTTTGGTAAGAAGAGAATCGGCCTTCCTTTTGGAGAACTCGTATGTCATAGATTGAAGGTAAGGTTAGCCTTCTTACTGGATCTGCAGGAACGCACACCGCGCGAACGCTACGTAGTACGAAGTTCGTAGCCTGCGCTTTGTGGTTGATGAAAGTCTCAGCTTAAAAAGTTACAGGTTGCAGGGCCTCTGAAACAAAGTCGTCAAACTCCTGGTGATTACAGGACTAGCAACGCGCTTGAGGTGCAAAATCCCTCCAATTCCTCATATCATCGCTTCCTACAACACCACCTTCAAACCTGTCTGTCTCAGGCAAACCTTCTTGCACCATACCATAATACCCGACTTCCCCGACCTGATATTTCACTCGAAAAGATAGCTTTTCCCCACCAGCTCGTAACAGCGATGTCTGTCGCGGAACTGGGAGCTGATCCTTGATGAACTGCTGTAGTCCTTCTTCCACATCGTTTGCAAGAATTGTTCGTACAATTAGTCGAGAGATCAGAAGTAACACAGCAGCAACAATCAGAGCAAACAAAGACGCATTTTTCTCTGTCCTTTTCAGAAGGATGATATTCCTCTGTTCAGTGAAATCGCTGCTCGGGTCTGACTCATTTCGCAACAACAGCTGGTCTGAACTCACTAATGTCATTCTCTGTCTCAAAGCAATTGTAATGTTCGTAGTGATCTGATTCTTCAATTCACGCGTCGTTGATACATTTTCGCATTCGATTCCAACTGATTCAATCAACCGTTTCCCTGAGTTAAATTGCTCATTCCTCTTTGCTGGTACAGGACCAAGAACGTTCGTTTCCCCACAGTATTCGGAAAACTGTTCAAGAGCAGTTTGCACAAGGAGAGCAGAGGAGTTTTCTGTCAGACCTCCCCTCACCCAAAAGTTACCTTCCTCGGCCTGAAGGCGTGCCCACTTCACTCCCAACATTACCAAACCCTGGAATATAACTCTCGTAGTCACCGAATAGTCTTGTTCCATCGTAATTTCTATGCCAGTAACATTCGGATTTTCATCCTCCGGCAAGATTGGACTTTCGCACAGTCGAAAGGAAGCCTGCAGTACATCGCTGCTTCTCTCCTCAAACGAGACTGTTCGGCAAAGTGACAGATACGGGGTTGTTTCGAGGGCATCAGCAGGGTCACTCACGCCAAAGCGCACAGCTCCAAATCCTGCCTGATCAAGGTCTAAAGTTTGTGTTCTGGACATGGCAAGAGCCAAAAGAACAACATCGATCAGGGGCGTGGCAGTTACAAGAAGCAGAACGACGAGAACTGTCTTGACTTTCACACGTTCCGGATCTCGGGATATGGCGGTGTCCTTAGGAATATCGCCCCCATAGTAAAGACGCGTGAGCCAATCTTTCCTTATTAGACTATTCAAGATAGCTAGTGGAGAAGACAGGTACCTCGTGAGGATGACAACGGCTAGGTGTTTCAGTTTAGCTTGGTGGCGCTTTTCCAAGCCGAGAACAGTGTCAAAAAGAATAGCTGCCGTCTGGTAAGCAATCAAAGTGATTAACACTGAGGTAACAATAGAGCTCAAGGATGTGCGAGAGATTTCGAAGGAATACCATGGAGCTTCAACCGCTGAATAGTAGAGCTTATTGTTTCGAATCATAGTGTTCGTTAAGGAGCAGCAAACGAAGGGGGGAAGTCGAGCTTGATAGTTTGCCTTATGAGTTCCATGGATTGTGCGTTTTATCCTCTGCCCTTACACCTACAGGTACAGGACTGGAGTGCTAAGCTTCGGCAAATGAGTACCCCTGTCAACGCAAACAAAAACGACTGATGGAGCCTAACAAGGGTCAGCCAGCAATTCATTCGGCAGATGTGGGGTTATGTTTATCCGCGAGCGCAGCATCGGACAATATCTTAAATCCAGGAAGGCACAAGGACGACAATCTGTTCCCTCGGTTTTACGTGAAGTACAGATGGTTTGATGCGCTTCTGATTGGCATTGCTAAACGTCAGTTTTTAGCGGAGCATTTCTAGCCTTTCCTTTTGACTAAACATTTCCGCAAGGTTGTAAGGTTAGATATTGCGTCCGGAACAACTTATGCTGTCGCTCACGTTGACGGCGGAAGTCATGAACACGAACATTAAAGGAAGTATTTCTTCAACAGGGGGAACCGAGTTCTGTAGGTAGGGTTTTCTATAATATTATACAGGCGTTTAAGCATATCCTGTTAAAACATTCTGTTGAAATATATGTCTTTAGAAGTAGCCCGCTTCACGGGATATCTTCTTAGCAGCAATCGAAGAACTTGACCTTACCGACAAAAGGCGAACACAACAACAATCAGCAACAAGTGTGGCTCTCAAGAACTTTTAAGAGGCCAAAAGCTTTGGCCCAAAAAAGGTTAGCGTTCTAACCTCATGAGTTGACGCTGACATGCTCTATCTACTTTATCATGAAGTTCATGACACCGCCAGGAAATGAATCATGTCTAGCCAATAGACGGAAAATGAGAATCATTTTTTTCACCTGGTTGCTCGTTATGAAAGTTTCTTCTTCTATTTGATACTAATAGGGAGGGGCATTTTAAGGAGGATTCATCCCTTTTAAGAAGAAGAATAGCAACATTCAATTGATGCCAAAGAGCAATTTTGACGCCAATCATTTCTGTTGATAAACTCCAGAGAAGACAGTCTGCTGCCAACAATCTGAAAGAAATTACAATGCCCCCGGGTGCAGAATCTGTAATTGATGCTTGCGTTGAGTTTGAACGGCCGCCCTACATTCGGTTATAGGAATTGCTGAATACTAGTCTGTAGTAAGATAGTGTCTTATGGTCATGAAGCGTTGATTCGGAACTCGCGGTTCTCAGCAATTCACAACTTTGGCTATCAGCTACGACACAGGTTTTCTTGAATGGCCGCAAGAATTTTGCATGCAGCATTGCCCTGTATGACGAATGACACATTGGTGGACATCATTATTTTGCTCGTACTGTATGGCCGTCACTGGGATTTATTGCAGGCCAGGTTAACCCAGATCATTGATCATTATCTGTGTTTCTCATGGCCTTGTTGTGTAGCACCGCTCAGCTCTTCCGAGGGCTACAAAGGAACAGTTGTTTGCTGAAGCACCTTCATTCTCCACATCCGCAGTTGTCAAAGAGGTGCTAATCCTTCTGCTTGTCTACTGATCACGAATCAAAATGGTCGTTCAATGTTCAATGTTCTCTGTTGTTTTAGGACAAATCTTTGAACATTTTTGGAAACGGATCGTATACTTCATCTTGAAGAAGTGATTCGGTGAGGCGAACTATGCACGCTGACTTACCCGCCAGCTCTACGCCAATTGCGATCAAAGAGTACCCAGTTATACGAGATAAGAAGTCGACACCCAACCTTAGGAGCACGTGTTTAAAGAAGGTTGGCCCAGCATGAACGAACGCACCTTCTCAAATTGTTTTAAGTCGTTCACTACCACGTCAGCGTAGTACACCTTGTACAAGCATAAGGTGTACATTTGCAAGCTCTGTGGGATAGCACTGTTTGCAATTACTAACAATAACTTAACCCACCAACTGGCCAAACATTTAAGGCGTTTAACGAGCACCTTCCATTTCTTCGCTTAGCACTGGTGGGCTACATTTTGCGAGACGCGGAGGGGGAGGACGAGGGGTGGGGGATTGCAACAGCAATGGAATCCAACCATGATCATCATTAGCAATGATTGCTCACTACAAGCGAGAATAGGTTTCATAATTCGTCTGCTTCTCGAACTGAGCTTCAAATGGGGAAATCCTCAAATGCTCACATATGCGGAAGTACGGCCCGCGACTACTTCGTACAATGAAAGGACGAGCCCAACTCCAAACAGCACCATTTCGCCTGTTCCCACTAGCGTTTGTCACTGCCCTTTTCGTTCTCCTTCAGTTATGATTCGTGATGGTTACGTTACATACGCTGACGCTGCAACTAGTCTAAGAAACTGGCGCCCGGAAAGCCCCTTACTCCATGAGCTGTTGTTTGCCGTTTCTATGACTTGCTTGGTCTACCAAGTCACTAAACTGGTTTTAGAGATTTTCCTTGGCCAAAGGCGTCGAGGACAGATGCAAATCTCCGATTTCTACATATATACCGTCGTATCTTCCGTCTCTTTTTCGTCAATCTTGCCAAGCCTGCGAACCAAGAGGCCCGTAGGGGGCAAAAGGACTAAACGGAAAACCCCTTTGATAGATACCCAAGCGTTTCACGTATCTCATATCATTGCAACTTCAAAGTACATCACGCTTTTGCTCGTCGTACCAGGGATCCAAATTCTGGGAACCTTTCTCAGTATTGAAACAGAACGTGTATTGCACTTCAGCGACGTGAATTTTGGTGGAATGAGCATGGGATTAAGAGATGGGCGATCTGACGTGAGGTTGACCGGAAATTCCGATTGCGCTGAAGCAGAATCTCTGCTTGCAACGGACGAGACTGGGATGACTGATTTCTTTCGCTGCTACGGCCAGTTCCCTATTGCGTTCGACAACGATAGGAACTTTGAGAACAACCAAACGTTTATTGCCATTCTGAGGTCAAGTCCAGTTGATATCGGAGTTACCATTGTCGTACCAAAGAAAAGGTGGATTTCCTTTTTGACCCTGGATATGTATGACAGAAAGCAATCATACAAACTGAGAAACTCTTTAAGCGCCACTGATCGAGCTCAAATCTTTGAAAGAGGGATTCAAGAAATGACGAAACCATGCTTGTCACCCACGGTTACAAGAGGAGTCGATATTTCATGGGTAATACCCCCTGATCTCCCTCAGCAGGAGATTCTATCTGCGTCTGTACAATGTGGCCCATTTGACGCCGATTTTGTCGCCGGTGTTGGAAATAGGATGTTAGACAACGTAACCTTCGTAGAAACAGAGCGTTTTGAGATTGCTGAGAGTGCAGTTTTCCCGCCCGAGTTCAGATCTGCTGACGACATTGTGTTCTTCCAGAGGCATCGCAGTAATGCGTTACTTTTGCCCACAGTAATCGCTTTTTTCGCTGTTCTTGGGGCTAGAATGCTGGTGAGGTTTGCTCTTTATGTGGAGGGGCCGCTTGCGTTGGAAATGATTTTGAAGGACCGATTTGCTCTGAAATGTTGCGATTCCATGCTTCAACTGGAACAAATTGTATGCTACGGGTCTGATTCTGATTCTTCTGGTGCGATGGAGAGTGTATCATCGATTCACACTGAAGGGGATGAATCATCTTTGGAGTCGAATAAATGATGAATAAATGACGTGAAAATGATAAACGTTCAGTCTGAACAGTATATCCCCTGATGTAAGGTTAATACCAGCGTCTTGCCATGTGGATTTATACCGGTGGTACACGACGCGAGTAGAATGAAATGTGGATAATCTTGAAGGGGATGATCACGATTATGATAATCGTCGAAAAGAGAACTTGGCTGCCTCAACCTGGAGTACCCCATCCACTATATTGAGATCAGGTCTCCTTGCGTACAAGCTTTTTGTGTATCGATTGAAGATGCTCGACGACAGTAAAGGGGACGGCCGAACATCTAGTCAAAGATACCACTAGCATTGCAATGCAGACTGCTTCCTTCCTTTAGCAGCGTTTCCGTTCTTCTTCTTCTTTATTGTGGAAGTTGTGTTCTAATTCCTAACACAACCAAGCAGCACCTAAAGGTACTTCTCTCTCCTTAAAAAGGCC
>JASCIV010000297.1:0-25911 GCA_030374735.1 Gracilaria caudata
AGATAAGAAGTGATGACACAGCTAGTACTCGCCAAGCATTACGCCTAGAAACGCTCTTAGTATGCTTGCTAAAGTCTGCACCTCTCGAATTGTTTGCGTGTTTCTTTCTTGTCTGCTGTCTGACGAAGACAACCTCGTCATCTTCATCAGCCACTGACGGCACAGAAATGCCTCGCCTTCTTCTCACGTCCGGCTTTTCATCTCTCTGAGGTGCTTCAGCATACTGTTGATTCTTAGGTGGGACTTCCTCCTCATCCATTGTTTCCATTTGCAATACTTTTGCACGCACAAGACCTATAAGCTCTTCTTTTGACACCAAGTTTGCGAACCGGACATTATGAGCTCGCAACCAATCCCGAATATCTTTCGTACTCCACTGAGTAAAGTCAAGAAGTTGTTCCTCGTCTTCAGTATCAACGATAGAGCCTCGATCAGAATGATGGGCACGGTCGCTTTCATATGCATCGCTGTCAAACGGAATATCTTCCTGACGAACATCCTTGTGTTCTCGGTGAGATTCGTGACCATGAAATGGTTGAATGTCGTCCTCGCCATCGAGTAGCGTTTGTTTCTGCTCATTAAGAGATGAATCGTAAGTTAGATCCACAACCTGGACAGGTTTGTCATGTTCCTGCTCGTCAGCCTCCGAATCATCTTCGTCGTCAACAGGTTCATCATCGGCCTCGTAATCTGGATCCTCATCCGACACGTAATTCTCATCGATGTTGAAAAACGATTGATCACGAACAGACGGTTTAGTTGAAACTTCAGAAATGTCTCTCTGTCTCGTTCGCCGTTGAACAGAAGGCGTTGTCGGGCGCCTACCTTCAGAGCGAAGAGTGGCTCTCCTCGCAGTAGAAGGGGCGGATCCCTTCCGAATATCATCGGAATCGTGCGTTTCGAATGTTCGTTGCGCTGCATCCGCCACAGAGCTGGAGCGAGCGCGCGAGGAAGGGCGGGAGACTGGCTTTTCTTTCGTATTCGGTAGCGATGGCTCTCGAAGCTGCGCAAGAAGCGAAGGTTCAACCCAACTTGAAGAGCGACGACGCTGTCTAGTGCCAGCAGCCGTGTCGGTGGTCGCTTCTCGTCGCTCTTCTTCAGCGGCAGACACGCGGGCAGCAGAAGGCTGTCGAGCTCGCGAAGACGAGGTTGGCGCTTGGTTCATATCAGGCTGCTGAGCGGTGGAGGCCCGCCGAGTACGCTGCAGAGAAGCTGGGGATGAAAGTCCGGACTGAAACGGATTGGGCTGTTGCACTGGGGAGTGTGACTGACCAAAATTATGCTCTTTCCATACGTCGAGCGCAGCGGTAAGAAGCTCGGACTTGCGTGGCGGACCCGGCGTTCCATCACTTCGCGCGACGTTTTTAACAGATACATCGTAACGTCGTAAAAACTCACGAAGCTCGACGACTCGCATCTGCTCAATTTCTTGGCGCGATTCCATCGTGACGCCGGTTGGGAGGACACACTGTGCTCGGTGACAGATGTCAAAGTCAAAAGTGGTTGTACATGAAGTTAGTTCGCTCACGGGCGCGGCATTGAGGCCACTTCCGAGGAATTCCGACGCCCAGCGGACGGGGGAGCGCGGTGCTGTGACAGCTGACAAGTGCAGCGTGGATAGATAGAAGGCTCGCAGGTTGATCCGGCGCCTTCTCGGGCGTACCAGCACCATTTCAAATTTTGAATCTCAATTGCAAAATCTTGTCACGTGTCCATACAGAACATCGAGCCACGTGTCATGCGTGGCAATTGTTCTGTCAAGGCGCAAGCCAGGCTGGCCTGGCCAGCTCGACGCGCGTGGCTGGCTGCGTTGTGCGTGCGCCACGGTTCCGGTTGCGCGCCCCTGCATAAGTCGCGCTCTTGCGCCTCGTCCTGTTGCGCGTGTGACCCTTGCTGTGCGTTTTGTTTTGCTCTGCATCGCGCTGCGCTCCGCCCCTTCCACCTCACTGGCCTCGCCCTCGCCCGCCCTGCCCACTCCCACTCCTCGTCGCCGTTTCCCGACGTCTGCGTCCTGCGTCTGTGCGTGCTTTTTCCTTGCTGTCCTTCCGACCTTCGTTGTACTACGTGCTTACTACTCGTCGTGTCGCCCAAAACTCCTGTCGCCGCCTTCCTCTCCTACTCGTTCCCCTGGCCTCCGTCTGCGCTGCGTCGCTGAACAGCCCTCCAGTTTCCCAAACGCGCTCCCTGTCGCTCCGCTCCTTCCACCTGCCTTCTCCACCCACCCTACCACACCCTGGCGTCACACTCCACGACGCCCGCCCCTACCCGAAAGCGCAAGAGAGACGGACGAATGTCGCAATCATCCCCGTCCGCCGCGAGGCTTCGCCTCATGACCGATCTCAAACTCATGCGTCAGGAGCCTCCAGAGGGTTGCAGCGCCAGTCCACTTAGCGAGGAAAACCTCTTCGTCTGGGGTGCCACTATTTTCGGTCCACCAGAAACCCCTTGGGAGGGTGGTGTCTACAGTCTACGTCTCACCTTCAATGAACACTATCCGGAAAAACCTCCGCGTGTGCGCTTCACTGCCGAGATGTTCCACCCGAATGTGTACACCGATGGAACTCTTTGTCTGGATATCATTCAGGATAAGTGGTCGCCCATATACACCGTCAATACTATTCTTACTTCCATCCAGTCCTTGCTCACGGATCCCAACCCGTCGAGCCCTGCTAACCCAGAGGCTGCTCAGTTGTACAATGCTGATAGGAATGCTTATAAGAAGAAGGTTCGTCGATGCGCACAAAAGAGTGTTGAATGTTAGTACCGCTGTGTATCAGTCCATCGCGCTCGTTGTCATCGCTTTTCTTCTTGGCTAGAAACTTTCGTCGCACGTGCAACTTGATACATTCACCACGCTTAGAAACAAACCTTTCTTTCTACTATCTTTCGTTTCTCAGACCATTCTTGTTTTACTCAAACATGTCTCCCTCTATCTCTCTCTGCCTTCGTTTTCTATCATATGTCTTCTTGCCGTGTGTTACTTTGGCTGGAGCGTCTTCGTCTTTATCTGTTGATGCTTGCCTGTAGTGGTGGATTTGTGTCCTCAACTCCTGGTAGTACCGCCAAACATGTAATACCCGAGGTGTTCCTGGCGTACAATTGCTACCTAATCGCACAATTCAACCTCCGCACCTGGTTTGACCGCAGTTCTTGGTGAACATTGTTCCGGCTTATCTTCTGCAACGTCGTTTCGCAGTATTTTGGTGATCGTTCTGCGCCCTTACCTTGGAATCTAATTGTGCAGTTTGGTTTTTGCTGGGTCTCCCGTGCGAGGATTGGTGTCATGTCAATGTGTGCTGTTCATGCCACGGTGTCATGTGAAATGTATCGGCGACTACATATTTTTTTTGTGCAGCATAGATTTGTAGCAGTGTGAAGGATAGCACATTCCATTGCTTTCAAGGAGTAAACATCATCATCAACGTACACTCCTCCATTACTTTTGGCGTGTACCATCTCACGCCCGTGACAGAGATGAGAACGCGAAAGAGAAGGATTTCGTGCCTACTGTCATAACAAGCCCCCCCCCCCCCCCCCCCCTTTTGCGTTTTACGAAGCTTATGTAGCTGGTAAGTACTGAAAAAAGATAAGCAACTCAGTGGGGAAGTTCTATAATAATTGATGTGGATACCATGTCATGATGTCAACTGAAAGCGTACCTAGTTGCTTAAATGGAGTTCCTTTAGTCTAGAAATAGAAGAGAGAAGTCTGCAGTAAAGAAGAAAAAGAGAGGTGCTTGGCCGAGTAAAGGGTTTCGATTGCTACATGACTAGCCAATGGGCCATCTGTATGTCCTGCACCCGTAAACGATTGGCAGCAAAACAAAAGACGATACATTAGGAAACGTTTCCGGGACGGGACATCGTCCGAGTGGGAGAGCAAAAGCGAAGACGGCACTGGGTGGAGCCATTATATGCTGGAATGCCAAGTCCAAAACTCACACAAAGCAAACTACGCCGTTACCATGAGGACCTGTGCAACGGAAACGTGTGGCAATATGCACTGGGAAACAAAACTCTTTTTGTGTTGAAATGATGGAAAACCTTTGCGAGACGGGACGCAACGTGGAAGAACCACTGTTGTGCACGAAGATTCGAATGGAATCAGCAGAGTTGAGCACTGTGATTCTGTGACGGAAGGGATTGAACTACTGTATCGGGCTACGGTTCAAAGAACGTCGTGACTTTCAGATCCCGGGAAGAGCTCTTTCCTTTCCTGCAAGGGCGGTGAATGAACAGTCAGTATCGAGATGCAAACCGCGGAAGTTCGCGAGCCGCGACCCAAACGCTAGAATGATCTTCCGCTGAGCAGAAGATCTTCTGTTTCTACATAGTAGTGGTGAAATCGAATATTACTTCTCTTCAACCAGGACATCGAGCGTCGAATTCATTTCCAGACGTGTCAGGATCTTCCTGCTCTCGTTTTTCTGTCCTAGTGGTCCAGCTGGTTGGAGAACAGTGCAAGACTATCGCAGCCAGAGTTACAAGTCGAACGTAAAGTTACTTGGTTCACCGAACATCGCAGCTGCAGAGTCGTAGGGTACAAAACACGTCAAGGTTTCTTCTTCTTCTGTGCTGAAGTGGTTAAAGTTTTTATGGAGGTCGGTGGCGCTCCTGAGAAGTCTGCAGTGCTTAGCAATACCCCTTGCTGGAAGCAATACTATCAGACTTGAGGATCGATAAAAACCTACCAAAGGAGTGGAACGTCGCCCACGGACGGTCCCACAACGCCCAAGACCTTGGCCCTTGTTAATTGAAGTGGTTTGCGATACAAATTGTCATTATCTGAGGCCTTCATCGCGAAGTGTATAGCAACGGATTGTAAGAGCACAGCCCTCGTCACTCGTGGGCGTCGTCACTCGTGGGCGTCGTCACTCGTGGGCGTCGTCACTCGTGGGCGTCGTCACTCGTGGGCGCCCACGAGTGAGGGGTATGGAAGCACTCTCTTCGCAGGTACAGCAATCGTTCAACGCTGTCATTGGCATTGCAACCTTTTAAACTGCCTTGTCCTTGGCCTCCGTTGGAGATCTATTTGCGTTCTCAATTCGCTTCGATCAGCAGTCAGCGTTTACCCTTCGTAGATCGAAAACAGGCACACCGCGAGAAGGCGAGATGCACGTGCCCAACCTTTTAAACGCCATTTCTACGGGGTCTCAAAAAATACAGTACACGTACTGGTACCAAAGGTATAAGATGTAAGATCTACGCCAGTTTGTTCGCTTCATCGATGAGTGCCAAAAACTCAATATCTCAATCTTCTTTTTGATCCAGAGCTTTATATTCTAACAAGAGCGAAGAGAACGCTGATTGTTAATATTGGTAAGACTTTGCATGATTACAGAGTCAGAGATGAAACTAAGCTCTTCGTTAATAAAATTACCAAACAGACGAGAGCAATCAGACCCCATACCCAGTACTGTCCCAGGAAACGGATATCAGGCAAGAACCCTAGTCTCGGCTCAACTCTCAGAGCGAGCCAGTACGCAAGAAGGACCAACATTTCACTCTCACTACCAGAAATCGGCTTATCCCATACGCCGCCTATGAAAGGAACTTCTTCACCACGAGCGCTTCCCATCCAGTTGTCTCGAAAGTCCTTCAATCGTCGTTTAGTACTTGACGAGCTCCCTCCATTTGCAGCGGACACTACTTTGCCACTTCCCACGCCAACAATTTCTGATATACCACGAAAAACACCGCCATTACTTGGCTTGTCTCCGAGGTTGGCCGCCAGAATAGGAATGAAGTTTTTTTCGCGATGGCCGTTCTTGCGCTGAAGCTGGGACTTTTGGTCGCGCAACGCATCTAGACAAAGCTGGAGCTCTTCCATACGATCGGGGTCTTCTTCTGGCACTGTGAGAGAATGAAAGCGAGCGGCCTGTGCAGCATCAGTTAAGAGGGAGAGAACGCGAACTCCGTCTGTCGACGACGCAACGTGCATGCTTGCCGCCAGTATAACGGCAGATCTGAGAAGAGTTTTATCACAATTAGTATGCCTTTGTTCAAACCCGTTTCTCCATTTTCCTTCCTTTACAGATGTGGCATTCCCCGGGGAAGCTGTAGGCGAGGGCAGATGTGCGTTAATAGATGAAAGTGTAGATGATAAGGCAGCCATTGACGGAGAGCGATTTGCTTGTGCATTCTTGTTAGGTTTGGGCTTTGGCAGGAGCATCTGTGACGCAACACTACGAATGCTGTTGCGCCAGGGTGCAATCAACATGGAAAGCACTCGAATGTATGCGATGAGAGGGAAAATCGGAGCCGCTGAGTCATAGTTTGAGAAAACGGCGTCCAGCATTGACGGTATAAAACGGTACAAGGCTCCTGAGTTTGTTAGTTGTCTGTTATCCATGACGCGGTTTGTTGCGAGAGTACATGACTCGGCAGTGAGGTCAAGATCCTTAGGAGACGCCGGTGGCAACGCCAGAAGAAGTGCTGTAATCGCATCTGCGGTTGAGGTTGATAGGTATGGTATTTCAGTTGGAGTTGCAGTTATCCATGGAATGATCAAGTAGTCAAGACAAGTGGGAATAAAAATGTCGTTGCTGTCCACCTTTGCAGAGGGATCCCTGAGTGCAGCGTATGCGCTTATTACCTGATTGTACTGAGCTCGTATTGACGGGATAGAACGCGATCGTTTTGGGATTTTAACGGTGGAGGAGCCAGGAGCATTGACATATTTGAGGGTGGGAGATGCAATCATACAGATGAAAAAGTAGTCCAGCGGGGATAAGAAAATGACGTCATCAGTGTCATTACGCATGGCGGGAACTAGCAGCGGTGCAAGACATGAGCGTGAGGTGCGCGGAGATAAATCTTGATCATCTAACGCATGATTCGTCAGAGTGGGCAAATTGTGCCTAGGGAATTCAAAACGCATATCATGTACGAAATCAATGCCCTTGGATCTAGGGCGGGTGTGTTTTTTGCAGAACGTATGCAGAGGTCCATCTGGAAGGACGATAGACACGAGAGCATCGCGATCACGACTGGGAAGTTCGGAACAGGTTTCGAGCCAACCCTGACCGGGAGCAAAGCCGAAGATGCGGAGCATGATTGAAGGGAGATATGCGTACACGGTGCGGGCTTCATCGGGGTGTTCGGTGGCGCGGGTGATGAGATGGCCCAGATGGGCTGAGATGGATTCGTTGGGGGGAGGAACATCACGTTCGGCTGGTCGCTGAGCGTACTCATCGACAGCTAAAATGGTGGATAGTTCGGCGCGAAGACCTCGGTACCGACCGACCATTGTTAGACGAAACGAAGCAAAACAGTGAGCGTGAGCGTGGGTTGGCGGGGATCAACTGCCGATACGAAGGTGAGAAAGAGACTTCAGGCGTCAGCGCTGATTGTCGTCGCTTGAAAAACCAAGCGCGGTCGAATTAAATAAATGGCGGGAAGCACTGAGCTCTGCAGAGTTCTGCTTTTTGAAAGTGCCCGCTCCATGGCGAGCTCTTCATTGGGACGCGGAGCTGCGCGGTCGCACCAGGGCTGTAATGGGCGCGAAGGCGATGGCGAACGTCACAAGCGCCACAAAATAGAAAGCCATGATCACAAGCCTACGCGGGTGCGCAGAAATAGCTTCAACGCGCGGTAATTCCAACATGTTGCACACCACATGCGCCGCGAAAGACGCCCACACCGATCTGGTGTTCACGTACAACGCGCCCGCGTATGTGCCAAAAAGAAAGGTGATTACAAACTGCGCGAGTGTGGCCGAAAGGCCGACGGATGCGACGTGATGAACGTGCGCCAACGCGAACATTGTGGCGGCGAATAGCACGCGAACAGCAGCTGGATGGCATGACCATAACAACAGCGCCTGTCTCCGGAAACATATCTCCTCCAACAGCGGGCCGAATGCATAGTTTCTCAGCGCCACATACCGTTCATGCCGATCCCAAACAGAGTATCTCAACCCTTCTCGCAGCGGAACCGCCACAAGATGGCCTGCGTACAGCAGCAAAGTGAGAGACAAACCTACAATGAAGGCGGCGGAATTGAGTGTCACTCGCGCCTCATACCGCGCGGAAAGTCGGTGCTGCACGAAAGCCTCGACCGCGACGAGGAGAAGCGCCAACGTTAACAGTCGGCGTCGGATGATTCGTGGCTCATCTCTATGTCCACGGTTGAATGGAAGATAGAGGCTTCCTACGTACAACGCCGTGATTGATATGGAGTATAGAACCGCCTCGATGAAGTTGACCGGCGGCGAGGGGCAGTCCATAGTGGCGCTCTACCATTGCGCTACCCGGACGCGCTCGCCGACTGCCCGCTGCGGCACTTCCGCTCGCGGTACAACTCGTGCCGCACGAGCCCCGTGCCGGTGCACGCACGTGCGGTGCGATGGGGCGGTACATCTGTGCTGCGTGTGTAACACGTGGCAAGAAGAACTGCGAAGGTATGATAGTTATTACATGCGCGACGCGCATGTAGCGCATTGCGCGTTGATCCACGCCGCCGTCGTCGTCTTCACGTCCAGCCTGTCACTTCTTTGCTGCTGCGGCTGCGATTTGCGCTCAAACATGATATACGACGTCAAATCCGAGTACTATCAAACTTTCCTGAGCTCCAAGCAGGGAACCGGCGGCACCAAGACTAAGGCAAGTGTAAACACGCTTAACTCCAATGCCCCCGCCCCGGACGCTATGGACACCGATGATTAGCGCATCAAAGCGCCGTTGAAACGCACCTCCCCTGCCGCCAGTCGCCAATCGCCTCTTCTCTTCTCCCGTACCGGCCCCCGCCAAACTCGCTTTTCATACTACCTCTGCTTCTTTAACGCTCCGTAAAATAAATTATCTTGTCACCGTTTTCGGGCCACATCTTTGTCTCTTGGTTATCGAGGTTTATGGCGCTGTTAAGATTTCTGTCAGTACTCTTTCTTCGTCCGCTTCAGAACGTATGACACGACAAAACGCAAATCCTTCACTGCGATCTGGAAATACAAACTTTTCTGCCATGTTGTTAACCACGTTTTCGTCGCCTTCGTCACCTTTTAACGTCGGATGATCCTCTCTCGCTCGCACCCGCCTCACGCATACTTCTAGAGGCGTAGCGAAAACAATCACGCCACAAGCACTTCCTCTCGCCTTTGCAAAGTCTACATTTGATATCGGTATATGCCATTCGTCAGTGTCTCGATTTTCGTTTGCTACCACATGTGCCTCATGCTGCGTTTACGTACCTACCCAATGTTTTCGTTGCGACTTGTCAAAGTTACAGCGATCTATGACTACATTTCGTCCGTTTCGTAAATGTTGAACGGTTTTGCTTTCACACTTCTGTCTGTCTCCAAGATCATCCTGTGATACTCGTGCCCATCCCACGTCGCACAGGTGTTTTGAAAATGTGCTCTTTCCAGACCCTGTTCCAGGTGTTTCGCCTATTGCGTTAGTGTGCTGCGGACAGGGGAGGCGCTGCGTAGTGAGGGCAACATACCTGGAATTCCTACCAGAACCAGCATACGTGGTGGTAATGCGTCGCTATCTTCACGACGGGCGGCGTCTAGGTTGGCGAATTGTTGTGCCTTGTTCTCAGGGAGTGCCATTCTGGCGTGGTTCTACACCCACTTCGAGCTGGGTGATATTGACAGGAGAGCATCAGCAGTTTCTGCGAGCCAATGTTTTCGTTTACACGGCGAAAGAACTCATGAAAATGGTTCGTAAGCATTACTGACCATCACAATCAGTGTGAAAGAGCACCCTTCATACGTGTAATGGCAACGGGTTCTGTGTGTTGAGGGGCACTTCGCATGTCTGTCGAACGGACTCTCTTGAAGATGGTCTTGTGAACGACAAGTTTGTGATAAGGGATATCCTCGTAACCTTGTTTTTGCATTATATTCATTCTCGGACAGATTCCATTTCCGCCATCATGGAGGAAATGGAGGAAATGGAATCTGTATCATGGAGGCTCCATGACACAACACTTCGATGTTGAACACTTGTTCCGTCGTTGTCGAGAGGATGTCAACTGGCAAACAGCTGCTCACATGGTGCGCTCAACACGTTTGGCTTTTTAGTTTATGTGTATCTTCACAATCAATCAAGGCCAGCAGCAGTGCAGCACTTCATTGGGTTGCATGAGTATCAAGTGCATAGCAACACCTCACAGCACTCATAATATTTGAGTCCCAAGCACAACATATCTCTTTGGGCATAACATTAACTTTTCATGTTCGGAGAGCGCGTTGTTCTTCATTATGGGTATACCCATAAATACTGGTACTTTTGTCACAGAGGCTCGACCTGCAAACGGGTAATGTTACAAGCTTGCATTTTAGCAAACCCCGCCTGCTCTCTAACCCTCTGAGCATTCAGAGGTCTTATTCGAACTGTGGTCAACAAGAGTTTGCACGGTCTATAAAAGACGGGCTACGTCGTCAAGCCGTGCTCGTTTTTCATCGTACTCAATGTTAAAACGGTTGAGCTATTGGCGCTTTGCTCGCTTGTGACACAGGGCGTGCAGTTCATGTATTTGAACTTCCAACACTCAACTCACCTCAATTACGGTCAACCGTGCAAGCCACGATGACATTCTCTGTTTTAGTCAACATTTCTTTCACATGTGTTGTTTATGACAGCGCAGGGTGTGGAATACGACCGTGGTCTCTAAGAAGTGACTCGCTGTATGGATAGCCGCAACGAAGAAACCCAGAGGGGCGGCTTCAGGTGGTGCGACTACCGTGTGTGTGCGTTCTGTTACATCCCAGCCATGGAGTGTGACAGTAACGTCGACCGACGAGCCACTCACAAGTGCTCGCGTGTGGCAGACAATTCTCCGGTGTGGCGATGCATTGAAGGCTTGGAACACGATACGTTTATACTGCCCCGCAAATGTATCACGCAAAACTGCACGGCAAATGTGAAGGCATGTCCGTGTGACACAGCAAGACCGAAACGTTCTCACTATGAGCCTGTTCTAACATTACTGTGTTGCAATGTTGGTGATGACTCGTGACTTAGTCCGTCCGTGGAACAAGCTGCGCTGTGAGGTGTGTTGACGGGGTGGAACGCACAGCAATGGGTGTTGTTTACGCAACAAGATGACAAACTGTTGCTAACGTCAGAGGACGAAGAATAGAAGGCAGGAAAGAGCAAGCATTAACATGTCAAAAAAGTTTGATGCTGCAGTGCGCATCTTAGAAGAGGTAGCATGGAGAGACATAACGTCAGACTCAACGCCGTCACAACGAGGAATCTTCTATAAACTCAAGCGCATTGGCATCCAGATCGCGCGTAAAAACGGCGCGACGCCCGCTCTTGCTGAAGGTAAACACGCGATTGTGTTTTTCGAGCGAGGCAATCAGCGGCTCCAAATCGCTGACAGTGACGGCCACATGGCGATCGCTGAAGCGCTCACGTGAAACAAACGCAGAAGAGCGTCAGCGCTGGGAACAAAAGTCAAAAAAAGAAAAAAACGCGGGAGCGAAGGTTCTCAGAGAGAACTCACATACCGTCCACCGTGCTCCGGGCGGCCCTCCAAGGGGTCCGGAGAGGGCAGCTGCATGAGATGAATCTGCGAGGCGCCGGCCCTGAGAAACGCGCCCTTGAAGGGCAGCTTAGGGTTGCGCAGATGATCGTCATCCGCCATCCCAAACACCTGCATGTAGAACTGCTTGGCGCGCTCCGTGTCTCTGACGAGCACGCCAGCGTGCTGAATGGCGCCGTATCGCACGTCGTGCGACTGCGACATGGTCAGCGCGCGGAGCCGTCGTGAGCACAGTCCGCGAACCCGCCCGCGCCGCGCGTCGCTCGGCGCCGCCAGCGGTAGCACAAACGTGAGCACCATCGCTTCCGTCCCCATCGCCTCGAGCTGCCGCTCTTTACAGCCTCCGCGGGAAAACTGCGGCGCAGTGTTTACCGAGACAGAAACATCGCGAGCAATGCACAGCGCAACCTCCAGCACCCGAGCTGCGCGCAGAAACGCAACACACAACCCCAAAAACAGCGCGCGCCACTCACGCGCACGCACGTGGCGCGCTCGCAGTGGCCGCGGCCGCTACAGCCGCGCCGCGCGCGCTGTACACGGCCACGATGGCGCCGCCGCTGCCGCCGCACGACACCAGCGCCGCCGCGCTCAACGCGCCCGTTGCGAGCCTTTCTGTCCACCCTCGTCGCCTCGTCGTCGACGTCTGCCATTCGCGCGCGCCTTCCCTCCTTCACCCCAGTTCCCCGTCGCCCCCACCTCCCCCCCCGCAGTCGCCCTTTGACCCCACTTCCTCGCTTACACAGCCTGACATCCGCATTTGTTTCCCCGGCGCTGTACCTTCCATCGCGCCACTGCCCGAGTGCTTGCGCGTGTTCGTCGTGGTGAGCGTCACCTTTTTTGGTGCGCTCTGTTCCGTTGCTCGTGTCGCCCGTGCCGCCGGTCGCCTTCTCCGCTCGTTAGCGAACCCTGCTTCTGGCCAGCTGTCCGATCTTCCTCCCTTGCATGCTCTATAGCTGCGTTCGTACCTTTCTCACACCCAGCCCCAGTATTCTCACATTCTGCCCATCTCTGTCTCCCATACTGCCAGCCGCATGCAAGGCGCCCCGCCCTGATCCCGCCGCCCACATCACGTATTGATCACAACTGCCGTCCGTTCATCCCCCCATCCCCACACAACACCCACGCGCTGTTGCAACATCCATCATGTCGCTTCAAAACGGCGCTCCGCCCGCCCTCTCCCAGGCTGCTCAGGAGATGTCAAATATCCTGCTGCGCCTTCAAAACCCTGACAACACCATCCGCGCCGCCGCCGAGGACCAGTACAACCAGGCCGTTGCCAAGCCAGGACTTTGTCTGGAGGCGCTTTCATCACTCGCTGTCACCCCTGGAGTTGACTCTATCGTGCGCAGCACTGCCGCAGTTCTCATGCGTCGTTCGTGCTCCGAGTTGTGGAATCACACTGACTTCGAAGTCAAGCACGCCGTCAAGACAAGGTTACTCATCGGCATTCGGTCCCATGCCCCTCGTGATGTACGCAGAAAACTCTGTGATATCATCGCTGTGCTGGGTGGGCCGTTGATAGAAAAGGAACGTTCGGAGTGGCCGGAATTGTTTCCCACTCTCTTCGAGCTCACTAAGAGCCCTGCTTCGTATGAGCGCGAGAGCGCGCTGTATATATTTGCTCAGCTTGCTGAGTTTCTTGAGCAGAATGTATTTGCACCCCATCTGCCTGCACTCAAGGCCGCGTTGCACACTGGTTTAGGAGATCCTGAACTAACTGTGTCGCTCGCTGCCCTTAGAGCGACCACAGCCCTTATTGGTGTCCTTGAGGAATCGTTGTGTAATGAGTTTGTCGATCTCATCCCCCTCATGTTGCAGCCCGTACAGCGAGCTGTTGCAAATGGAAATGAAGACGATGCCAAGAATGCTATCGAGATGCTCATCGAGGTTGTGGAGAGCGAGCCATGCTTCTACAAGAAGGACCTCCCAGACGTGTGTTCCATTATGTTAGAAGTTTGCAAGAAAACGAGTTCCTCATCCGAGGGCGGACCCCGTCAAGTCAGTCTTGAATTCCTCGTGTCTATCGCCGAGAAGCTTCCCACTCAATGTAGAAAGATGGGAACCTTTGTGTCAAACGTCTTTCCTGTCGCTCTACAGATGATGCTCGAAATGGAGGACGATCGAGAATGGTATGAGCAAGAGGATGAAGACGACACAAGTGAGTACACTCATTTTGACTGTGGACAGGAGAGTTTGGATCGCTTGGCCATTGCGCTTGGCGGCAAAGCCGTCCTTCCTGTTGCAGAATCCCTTATTGCTGCGTTCTTGCAAAACACAAATTGGGTGTACCGCCACGCGGCGCTCCTTGCCATTTCGCAGATTGGAGAGGGTTGCCGCAAGCAAATTGAGCAGAAGTTGGGAACAGTTATTCATCTCGCGCTGGAAAGGTTTTTAGATCCCCATCCTCGTGTGCGATGGGCCGCCATTAACTGTATTGGACAAATGTGTACTGATTTCGGGCCTCGCATTCAGCAAGAGTATCACAAGGAGATCGTGACCGCCCTGATCACGGTCATGGATGATAAGAATAACCCACGCGTCCAAAGCCACTCGGCTGCAGCCGTAATCAACTTTTGTGATGAGGCATCGCCAGAGGTGATTGCTCCGTATCTGGACCAACTTTTGGGCAAACTACAGACCTTACTTAATGCAAATCATCGTATTACACAGGAACAGGCTGTGACTGCCATTGCTGCTGTTGCCGATGCGGCTGAGGAACATTTTGTGCACTATTACGATTGGTTTATGCCGCGGCTAAAGCAAGTGCTTTCAACCACCACTGGGCACAAGGACCTGCGAAGGTTGCGTGGAAAAGTAATGGAGTGTATATCGCTTGTAGGGCTGAGCGTTGGCTTTGAAAAGTTCAGCCCTGACGCAGACGAAGTGATGAAGATGCTGGTGAACACGGCTGCCGCTCATGCAGATGAGCCAGACGATCCTCAGAGCTTTTATCTCATGCAGGCGTATGCACGCATTTGCAGATGTCTGAAGTCCTCATTTATTCCCTACCTTCCTCATGTCATGCCAAGGCTTCTGGAAGCTGCTTGTCAGAAACCAGATATTACTATTCTAGATATCCTAGAAGACGACGACGGACAGGACGAGGAGGGATACGAGACTCTTACAATCGGTGACAAGAGGGTCGGAATTAGAACCTCCGCCCTGGAGGACAAGGCTGTGGCGTGTACTATGCTTACTTGCTTCATAGCTGAGCTCCGCGGCGGCTTCTACGATTATGTCGCACAGGTTACGGAACTGATGGTGCCATTGCTTAAGTTTTTCTATCATGAAGACTGCCGATCTGCAGCAGCAAACTGCATTCCAGACCTGATAAGATCCGTAATGGAGTCTGGAAAGGACCCATCTGGGACGCAAGTGATGAACATCATAAACTATGCCCTGCCTCAGCTTCTTGACGCGATCCGTGGGGAGCCTGACGTAGATGTACTCGTCCATATGTTGGACTCCCTTGCTCAAGTCGGCGGCATTGTCGGTCCTCCGGCGATTCCACGAGAAACTATGGTCCCAGTAGCAAAGGCAATCAGTATTGTGCTACTTGAGAGTGAAGCAAGAAACATGGAGAGAAGGCGAATAGCCGAGCAAGAAGAATGGGACGAAGAAGCCAAGGAAGAAGCTGAGGCAGAAGAAGCCAAGGAAAAGGAGCTGCTTTCGAGAGTGGCCACTGCAACAAACGCCTTCCTGCGTGTGCATGGAAACCATGGCTTTGTCGAAGCTTTCACGACTACGCACGAACTGAGTGCTGGCTCTGAGGCTGTATCCACCATGAGCATTTTCTGGTTACGATTGCAAGATAATCGACCATCTTATGAGCGGCAGGCGGCACTGTGCGTGTTTGATGACTTGGTTCTTCACGGTGGACGAGAGGGACTAGCCGTCATCAAGAGTGTGCTACCTGCAATGTGTGTTTACGTGATTGATTCAGATGCTGACGTTCGTCAAGCCGCTTGCTTTGGTGTAGGTGTATGCGCTCAGGTTGGTGGGGAACTCTTCCCTGCTGCTGCGACGCCTGCTTTGTTATCGCATCTCGAGGGCGTGATCAGGCATCCGAATGCTCGTTCAAGTGCGGACTCAAATGCTACAGATAATGCGGTAGCTGCCTTAATGAAGATTATGGAGTTCCAGCCCAATTACATCGGTGAGAAGTCGTTTTCGTACGGAGCCCTGGTGGTTGACTACTTGCCGGCGAAGGCGGACGAATCTGAGGCACGAGTGATGCACTCTGCCTTGATTCGGTTCGTTCAGACTGGAGACTCAAGGTTCCTAGGAGAGAACTATGTAAACCTCCCGCGAATCTTATCTGTGATTCTGTCCATCTTGGGCACGAGCAGTATTGATGAAGAAGGTACTCGAATGGCTGTCGACGTGATCAAGGGTATACGAAGTAAATATCCACAAATGCTTCACGCTGCGACAGCCAATCTGCCAGAGGAACAGCGCCAGACCCTGGTGACTGTTCTGAACTCAGCATAGAAGAGTGATTTCCGGATGTTAAAGAAAGCAAAAAAATGAGAAAGTGGTAGTGTAGAACAGTGCGGTAAACAAGTGGAGTTGGTGTGTTGGTGAGTTGGTCTGGCTGCTTGGGCTCCGGTGCCCTTGGGGCGACGGGATTAGCTGCGAAGACTTTTCTTCTTTTTAACTTGTACTTGTAGTATCTATAGGTGGTTTGGAGAGTAACATTGACAGCTAACGCCGGTTCTGGAGAATAGAACGGGTATGGTGGCAAGACTGTCGAAGGGTGTTCGTGCACCCGAGGAACTGGCGCTTACTGACAGGCGCGGGGAGGGTTGTGTGCACGAATTGTTTATGATGGGGGATAAGTAGCGAGCGTTGAACATAGCTTGAGCATGGTGTCCCGTATTTGAGCCCACGCCGGAGATGCGGCATTGACCAGGTCGTAATGCGTGGCGCCGGAAAAGAAGTCGAGGACGAGCGAGGCCCTCTGGCGGTTTTCGAAGACCGGGGAGTCTCGAATGCATTCACATAGGCTGTCAATGACAGAGATTGGGACGTCGTGATCTTGAGCTGCGGCAACCAGACGTATGTTCAAGGAGGCGAGCTCGCTGGCCAGCGCAGTTGGACACGCTTGCTGGTAGTGGTGAGGAATGTGGTGCGGAACGCCATGCATGTATCGTTGCACGGCGTCTCCGTCATCGCTGAGACGTAGACGCACAGCCATGCGAAGATCGGCAACGGGAGCGAGCGCAAACACGTAGTTGGGTAGGTGCGACGCGTGTGACTGAACGAGCTGCGCGGCAAGCCACAGCGCCAAAGTGGCGCCGGCGCTATGTCCCAGTAGAAAGATTTGTGAGGTATCGATGCGAGACGACAGATGCGACAGCAACGTTTGAAAAGCGCAGAGCACGTCGTGATTTGTGTGTGGCCAGCCCCATTGTGTGTCGGCGCTGCGACGGTATTCGATCTCGGCGAGCACGAAACCGTGCGCGGTGAGATCGGGCGCTAGCGTGTGACAGGCGGCCGTGGGCGGATCGAGCCCGTACTTGGACTTCCAAAAGCCGCCGTGTAGAAAGACGACGAGCGGACGCGGCGCAGGTTCGCGTGGGAAGCTCAGTTGCACGAATTGAGACGCCGCCGGCCCGTACGAGAGGCGGGCGGCGGTGTCGTTGACGTCGGCGGTAAGCATGGCGCAAGATAAGGCCGACACACGACAAGCCGAGGGACGTAGGGGGGTGGGCGGTCGAGCGGTGCGTGTCACAGTGCGACGAGCTCGGCGTGCTATTGGATGTGCGCCGCAAAGGTGTGCCACGCCCGCACGCGAGCCTCTTATTGGCGCGATCGTGATGATGACGTGCACCGGAACACGCGCCCTGCGCCACTTAGGGCTGGCGCGTGCCGGAATAACGCGCACTTGCTCTCACTGAACGCCCATCCATACTTCAAGTCGACCGAGAGTAGCAACTCGCGCAGCGTCGTCGGGCCCCGCGCGAGATTGCACCCCATGAAGCGAGAGCGCGCGTTGTTGACGGCGCTGAATATGTCACTGAGTACGTCTTCCTGTACGCAGGTGTCGTTGCCGGCGTCGGCGGCGTTGAGGTTGCATGTGGCGGCGAGGGATCTGCCTGAGCCGGACAGACGCTCGCGCGCGGGCTATGCTGTGCTTTATGTGTGCGATGAGACGCGCACGTCGGCGGCGGAGGCTGAACGGGGGTCGGACGGTGCTGTGGTGGAGAGTGCGTTGTTGAGGCGCGCCACGACCTTGCTAAAGAACCCGAAGAAGACAGACACTTTGAGGGCACCGCATGTGGCGGCCGAGTATACGGCGCCGCCTTATCCTACCGTGCATGTGCGTAGCGATGGCACATGCGTGAAGAGATCGTCGTGGAGTGTTTTGGGCGTCACGGAGGTTGCCAGGAAACAGGGGCGCGATGTGGAGTTTGCTCAACACTTTGAGCTACAGTTCGATATTCGCAGGGCGCAGTGTTTGAAGGTGGCGTTTTACGACTGTACAAAGGACTCTATGGAGGAACAACGGCTCATTGGCACGGCCGAATCGGCTGTGAGCGCGTTGGCTGCCATGCCGGGTAAGCCGCTGGCGTTTCCGTTGCGCTTTGTGGCCGCTTCAGATAAGGACCAAAAGAAGAGTAGCCGAATTCCCGTGGGAACGCTGTTAGTAACTGCGGTCGTCATTGGAGATGATGCCAAACGCTATCGACTGGACGTTCAATGTAGTCGAATCTTGAGGGCTAAGGCTCTCAGTTATAGCTCGGTGAAACGCTTGTTTTACACTATTCATGCGATTGTTGACGACAATCCAAAGTCCGATATCTGGACGCTGTTGTATCGTTCGGGCTCCGTGGGAATGATTCGCACCAAGAAGGATGGTGGCAGTTTGGAGTACAACTACTTTTCGTGTCGAAGGGTGCTGGCAAGACCGGGCATGATCTTTGAAGAATCGGACGAGGGAGAGGCACAACACGAAAGCTTGTTCGAACGAGTGGGCGCGCTGGTGGGATTCAGAGAGGTGAAGAGATTCTTCTCGCTACCTGGCGGTGACTTGCTACTGGATTCTAACACTACGCGACTCAAACTCACTTTGTTCGAGGACAAGGGCACCAATGCGGGCTTCGATATGATTGCTGACTCGGAGTTCACGGTGCAGGAACTACAACAGAGAGAGCTGGGCTCGACGTCGCCGGTGAAGATGAGGGCGAACGTGGTGGGGAAAACGGTGCTCAAGTATAAGGAATGCTCGAAAGATCCGAGATACTTCTGCGTGTCGCTGGAAATGCACGCGCCGAGGTAGAGTAAGGGCGGCGAGGGTTTCGTGGGAGGAGACTCTGGGCGAAGGCGGGGAGCACCTCGAGAGAAGGTGCTCGCGTCGACGTGGCTCGTCATGATGATGTGAGAGCGGCGAAGGGGGCAAGGATTGAGGTCTTGTTTGAGGTGTAACTTTTTGCTTATTTGCGTGCACATTTTTTAGCGGGCGTTGCGCAGCGCCATAGAGTGCCGCTTGTTTGTAGCCAATGCTTCTTTGTTGTAGACATACTCTGATTCGATGAGTTCCGGCTTATAGTCGTTTTCCTTCCAATGCGGAAGCCTTTCTGGGGAGGGCTCTTGAGCGTTTCCGCCTTCGGTGCTGTTACTCTTCTTCGTCGTGTCTGCGTGAGCGCGCCTGGCTGCCACCGCGCTTAGGTCGCGCGCTTAATCTGTTATTGTATACCTCCTACACTTTCGCAAGTGAACGCCGAACAAAATTCTCTGCAATTTATGTTCACCGCAGGTTTACTGTACATCCTTCGCAGTATTCTGCTGGAATGTGCTGCCTTGTTTTGCGTGTGCTCGTGCTCACGCACCAGTTCCTGACGTGTGGGTAATAAGGCTAAGCGTAGAAAACCGTTGGAAAGGTTTAGGGTTGAACGTAAAGGGTGACTGTAGGGCTCCTTTATAGTATGAAGTTTGTGTGCACTGCCGTACAAACTTTGTAGATATTTTGCGATAATACTCGCATTGAAACTCCACACTATAGTCTATAATTCTGCCTTATACTGCTGCCTGTGATCACACTCCGCAATTCCTTCGAATCCAACCCAGGGCGTCGCCGACAAATTGAACTGATTCAATAACTCGTCATGCTGCTTGTGACGAACGCGAAAGTAAATATTCTTTCGAATCTGCTCCCATGCGTTCACACCTGGAGCATGTGCCAAGCGTTGATGGGCGATGAACGCATCCCCTCGTTTAACAAGCACCCGTGTAGGTGTTCCCACATCTGGCTTCGTGCTCTTGAACGTTGCGATCACATCCTCCGCTGCTTTCTGATCGCTAGTGTTAGTTCAATCTGTTGATGAACATCATCATCATGATATGACATCCCAAAGCCATGAAAATAAATCCGAACTTACCGTTTCAATGATTTCTCGCATTGTTGCGTGTGTGCTGAGATGCGATCCTGACCGAGTTTTAAAACATGTTCATTATTAAACGTTAGCAGTTCTGATGACCACTGAGTCCGCAGCTTCTGTTACGAGTCAACGTCAAAGTAAGTTAACAGTCGTTTGCTGGAGCAACTTACCAGGCCATACAGTGAACTGTCCACGATTTTCATCGACATCTTGTCCTTCACTCAGCGCCACGCCCACAATCGCCGCAAAGTCTGCACCACGATTCACGTAGTCTCCGAGCGGAGTATCAATATGCCACTTCTGTTTCGGGTGCTCTTCATGAAGACCAAGTTCACTGTCAGCATTTGGTACCGTGTATGCAACTTGTCCGTCTTGATTCAACACGTCCACATTGCCAGCGCCAAACAACTGTTCGGCTACTTGCAACAGCTCGCTTTTGAAGAACAAATCGGTGACTGCTGGTGCTGTCTTCACCGATTTCCAGAACGACGGCGTCGGTTTGGCGGAGCCTTGGCTTTTTGGTAGGTTGTAATGCTGCGCAGAATAGGCTGCGTCGCAGTGATTTATTGCGGCTTGTATCAGACCGATTGAAACGATTTGGGGCAGTATTAAGTACCCATCACGAATGAATGACAGTTTTTGTTCTTCGGTGAGTAACGTCATTTGTTCAGAGTGCGGCTTTTCACTTGTCGATGACGGCCTGTTCCTCTCGGGTAGTGGATAGATTAGAGTGTACTTGTACTCGCGTTAGAACGATAAGTGGGCCACGTTGAAGAGACGGGAAAAGAACCTTTGAACTCTGTCGTAGCTCTTGAAGACGACAACGCATCTCCACATCAATAACGGGAGTAACAGCTACAAGCTGGGCAGTCCGAAAGTGCAGCGAAGCTGAATTGTCTTGAGTTGACAACATTGCATAGACTGTAACGCGGCCTGCATGGAAAATTACATGCAGTACAGGAAAATGTGCAATGACGTGTAAAGTTAACCATATCAGCAGTGTTAGGATGCCCGTGGCGAAGTGGTGAGACATGGCGTATGAATCATGGAGGGAAACGGAGATTCTCACTTTGCGCCATTCCCGTCGAAAGGTGTAACATTAGGGATAACCTGATGTTCTTGTTCGGAGCACATAGCCCCTTGCTCCTCGCGACCAGGAGCTGCTTACAGATAGATACATGTCACCACTCCTCGTCTTCCTCAGCATCAGTTCTACTGCAAATCCCTTATACGTAACTTTGGTACACTGCGCGCGGCGCAAGGTGAGTGAGTAGACAATGTGCGCTCGTTCTTCAACAGGTTTGCAGAATGTGCCGGCAAGAAACCTTTTGAACCTTTTAATTCGAAGAGCTGATCCAGCAAATCATTTGATTTCAAAGCCGCCTGTTTTTTGCTGCAGTTCCTCCGGGTAGTGTAGCGCTCTGGTACAGCAACTGGAATGCTGGGCCATCATGGGAATTCAATCCGGATGACGTCCTCTTTTTGAAGGCTGAAAGCCAGAGCACGCTCACCGTTGTCCCGCTTGTGCCGATACAGCAACCATACCTCTGTCGAGAACTGCATCGTCTCCGAGCTTCAAATACCGCGTACCCTGCACTTTGATTGTTTCCGAATCTGACGTTCGGACGCGCTGTTCACAGACGACCGTGGTACAATCTACCGCCATAGCTACGTTCCACCTTTTGCAGCTGATTTTGGAGTTGACGCACCTGCATATCCCAGCAACTATTTCAGTCGTAATGGGGCGTTATTGTGGAGCTCTCATCTTCTTTACATTGCTGCTCGCAATCAACGTTACATGCGCCATGCAGTTCGCAATGAGTTTCGGTGAAAAGAAGTGCTTCATAGAGCATGTTCCTCGAGGCTCTACACTCTACGCCGAGATTCGCACCAGGTCCACTACCACCCCGCTTGATATTGACGTATTCATAGCAAATGAGCGGGGAGTTATTGTTGCTAACAAAGCTGCAGTAACAGATCACAAAATCACACTCCCCGGTTCAGGCCAGCCCCATAACAACCCAACACTAGAGGCATACCGCTTCTGTTTCTTGAATCAAATACATCCGCATCAAGTCGTTATAAAGGGCGAAACTCGCGTGTCATTTAACGTTCGCTTTGGAGCCGGTGGGAAGGGCGTGCAGCGTGTTGAATTGCTGAAACGTGATCAAATCGAAACCACGAATGATAAGATTCGTAGCCTTGAAGATGACTTGAATCGGGTATTGACACAAATGGACGATCTCAAGGAGCAAGAAGATATTTTGTCGCAGTACAACAGAGCCACCTCCAGGCATCTGCAAACCTTGAGTTCTCTGACAAGTATCATAATCATTGCCATTGGCGCTTTGCAATTCGATGCTGTCAAGGGTACATTGCGCCAAAGAAAGGCTATTCCGTAGCTTTGGTTGTGCGTGTTTATCCCGTCCCTGAGGTGACCAATCCGATCTTATGTGCTCCTTATGTATATTGTCACTAATTTCTACCAACTGAAATGCCTGACAGGAAGCGATCGACTCTCGTATAGGTTTGGTAACTAGATCGAAGCCACTGGTTTCAGAAATTATGCCACCATCAACTCTGAACTTGAAATCTCCGTTCGTTTACCCCACAGACTTCATTCTTCGCTGAAACTTAGATGATACTGTTCCGTCGAGATGGTCTCGTTGTGAGATTTTGAAATCAGTGACTTACCGGTTCCCATTTACTCTTTACGTGTACTAGCGTTGTGTGTGGTAGCTTACTACAAGAATCGTTGCCCACGTTCATCAGTCGTCCGGCCAGACACTTTCGTAGCCCAGTCGTCTCTCACATTGTGCTTGATTCCCATGGGCGGCAAGTTCCATTTCTTTGGTCTTGCAGTTCGTTGTTCGCTTATCAATCACGAACAAAGCGATACAGGCTTTGATTCGTCCCTATCTTTTTTGCAAATGCGGTTGGTATCGGAGCATATCGGCGAGGAAAATTCGTGCATGTAGATCATAGAACGTGATGCAGCGGAAGGAGCTTGTAGAATTAACTAGAAGAGGCCCTCTAAATGAAGTCCTAGAACTTGGCATGGTTTCAAGCCTTTGCCTTTTCTCTCCGAAGATTTTGTCAAGACAATAGTAGCCCTTGCAGGGTCTCCAATCATTTATAGATAAACGCCATATCCTGTCAGATGTGGTTCCACCCTGAGCATGACAGAAAAAAATCCAGCTTGCTACGGCCGTCAAAATCGTTTAGTGCGTTATCCTGCAGTCCTTCACTTTATGTAATCTAGACACTACAAACTTTCCGTCTAACCCCATACCTATTTAAGTTACACATCTGAGCTTGAAGAAACTCTTTCGAACGCGGGCTAAAAAATTCAGTTCCTCGGAACACAGCGATATGATGCTGTGTAGCTTGCAAATTGATCAACGACGAAGATACGTCACACCTGGACAACTATATTACTCAGCGGTCATTGACATGACCATCACCTGAAGCATAATCTCGTAAACTGTCCATGATCTCATTCTGAAACCGAACCGGAGGTTCTTGCTGTCTCAGTACCCATTTAAGAACGTCAGGTGTATCGGCGTCTAACAAGTCTTCAGTCATGGTCAACTGACCGTCGTCACTCATTGTCGGCACATATTTGACTGCCCAGTTGCCAAAAAGGATATCAAGTTCCAACCACCCTCTCTGCTTGCTCCGATAGATAATTCTTCTTTGGCGCACGGAAACGTTGTCAGGAATCTGAGCCCCTCCTTGTGGTGCGCGAAGGTGCTCAATGTGCCATTGTTTCACACCCGTGGTTAGGCTCCGTAGCGTTGTCGAGGCTTGAGAGACGACCTCGAGTTGCGAGTAGCAATTACGAATGGCCGAAAGACGCTGCATGATATGTAAACGCAAGTGTAGAGGGGAACAAAATTTTCTAGACGAGCAGAGGCTTACCCATACATAAAACCTGACAGGAGGGGAATGCGTGAAATGAAGAAAATGATGTCCGCGGCAACGAAAAAGATCAGCAGAATCTTTGGGAGAGGAAGGGGATAAACGCTTTCTGAAGATTGATGCAATAAATTCTTGCGGAACCCATCCACACTCGCTGTCGTTTCTGCAAAGATGGAAAGAGAAAGAAAGGGTCATTGTAGGATTCGTGTAGTGACCAGGAGCAGTTTTGGACAAATAAGTAAGTGAATATTTCTGTATTGTGAGAAAAGTGCACTGACTTCATGAAAACTGAATATATGAGAGGGTGACAATATGCCATCAGGCGAGTGACTTCAACACTGTCACCGTCTACACAAGTGGCCATCTTGCGACTGCTATATTGTCACTCGTTGCGGCTCTTCCGTCGCCGCAACTGACTCGAAAGTCACTGTTGATTGTTGGCAGTCGTAGTCAACATTAACCATTTCTCCCCCTCAAACCCTTTGCATAAGTGCTACCCAATCAACGTATCATGGCGCATTCATTTGCCTTCTACAACGGCCAAAGCCTTGGCACACATTCAAGACACAGACGACTGCACTACTCTTGCAGAGCTTTTTTGTACTGACGCCCACCCTCGTATCAGTAAAATTAGGAAGTCGTTCTTGCGCTTGTCGTTGCTGTGCATCCTGATCGTGGCGGAAGTAGGGATCTCGATCGATCCAAGGAGTGCATGCAGATCATTGCTCGCGGCTTTGAGCAAGCAAAAAATGAAGCGCTTATAACTGCTTGGGAAAGAGGTAAAGCTCTCCCTTCCGATCCTGTTCTGGAGGAAGACGTTTACTTCTGTTTACGCACCAGTGATCGCGAAAAAGAATACGAGCGCCAAATGCACGCTCGAGAAGAGCAAGAATTCCGCAAAGCTGAACAACGACAAAAGCAATCTGCTGCTCGTCCATCACAGCCGCCATCTTCTCAGTCCAAACTGCCTCGCCGTAAGAAGACACCACCGCGTTCCAATTCGTCAACCTCGGGATTTCCGTTTGCACAGAGCCAGGGCCCTTCTTCAAAACATACAGATAAGTCACCACCGCCTCAGCGTTCAGGCCAACCTCGCCGCTCTCTATCCCCACCGTCTCGTTCAACTACAAAACGATGTGGAGGTTCTCCACGCACCCGTCAATCGTCTCCGCTCGCCCGTAAACCTTCATCACCGCGTGAATCTGTTTCTAGATCGCCAAAGGGGCAGAGGTCATCCCCTGTCAGATGCCACCCATCTCCTACTGACCAGTCCCCGCCACCACCCCGTCAAGAGTCGCCGCCACCGCGGCATGCGCCGCTGCCCCCCCACCATGCGCCGCAGAACCCCCGCCATGAGCCACCCCCCCAAACCGCGTCATGGCTCACCACCGCCGTCTGGTCATGGGTCGCCACCACCATCTCGTCAAGGGCCGCCACCGCCATCTCGCCATGCGTCAAAGTCTTCCAACCGCCAAACACTTCCGCTTCAACGTCCATCGCCGCGACAGGCTCCATATTCATCGCCTCCGCCTGATCTTCCATCACCACCGCCTCCGTCGTCCTCGCTACATCGCCACTGCTCGCTGTCCACTCCCAAACAGTCTAATCCGCCGCAACCCCGTTGTGCATCCCCGCCGCCTTGTCCTCCCACGTCTACCACCTGTCCCCCGTCGCATCGAAGAGAGGCTGCCTGTTATCCGGAAATATCAGGAATTGACAATGAATACTGACAAATGATTCAAGCTGAAGTGTCCTCACAACAGCGTAAACTTCACTTTTCGTAGGGAGAGTTCGACACACTGAGTCAACAAACTGTGTTCTTTTCAGTGCTCTAACTAGTCAAAACTTTTGGTTCGCTTATCGGCACGAACCATTATCGTATGGTCACTACCCTGGTCTATCAATATCCAGAAATTCAGCTTCTAGGGCGCTCAAAAAATCACTTGTCACTACCCCGATGTCGTCATTTACCCAAAAAGAAAAAACATTCGGCACTGCGGATTCCAGACCGATCCCTCATGTCAGTACTGTTGTCATACTGTAAGTAGATTTTTCGCGCCGCCGCACCTCGTGCGTGATCTCGCTCGAGGGCTAGTGGCTAACCTTTAAGGTGTGTT
>JASCIV010000298.1:0-25870 GCA_030374735.1 Gracilaria caudata
CTCCCACGCCCTCGCCAACGGCCTCCGCCCCCAGCCCTCCGTTTCGGCCGCGTCGCTATGGATGTGTCCGACCTGTTCGCGTCTGCGCCCGCGCACGTCTGGCAACAACCGCCGCCGTCCGTCGCGGAGCTTGCCGCCGCCGCCGGCGACGCCGCCGCCTCCGCCGCTGCCGCTGCCGCCGCCGCTGCCGCCGCCCCATCGCCTCCCCCCGTGCCCGCGCCCGCGCCCGCGCCCTTCTCGCCGACAGGCGCCGACGCCGCGCTACTGCACGACGCGCCGTTCGTGGACGACGACGAATTCGCCGTCGATGCCGCCGCCTTCCCCAGCTTCGCACCGTCACCCTTCTTCGCGCCCGTCGATGAAGACCCAGTGTGGCCCGTGTGTGACGAGCCGCCGTTGCTGCCACCCGAGCACGCCGTACCCGCCGCGTCACTGCCCAATCTATCGCAGAGCGGTTTGAACTCGCCGGCGCTGCCAATGATGACGGCGCCGCCGCCGCCACCGCCGCCGCCGTCCTTGTGCATGTTCGAGACGCAGCAGTTCTCAGGTGGGCTGCCGTTTGCGGAGCCGGCGTTGCGCTCGCAGCTGCAAGGGCAGGTGCAACATTATCAGACTTCGCCTCATCAACGGTCCGTGTCTCCGTCTTCTAACAATAACCGCGTCACGCGCACGCTTTCGCGCACCACTTGTCACACCTCTTCGCCTTCGCCTCCGGCTGTTGTTACCTCGCGCGTCAATAAGACGCCCAGGAAGAAGAGGCAGTCTTTGACGCGCGCGTCGCGCACGAAATCCTTACCGCATCTTGTAGTGCACCCGTCTCGCACCCAACAGCCTCTTCAGCCGCACCAACCGCAGCAACAACAACCGTGCCCGTCACCGCCGCCGCCGCCGCCGCCACCACAGCAACAACAGCAACGCCAGCGCCAGCTCACTCATCAAATCACCGCGCCCTCTCTCGCCAAATCACCGCCGCCGCAGCTATCAAGTGTCGCACAACTCTCTTCATCTCAAACCCCAACACTCGCTGCGACGCCGTCCACAACCAACTCCGTCCAACGCTCCCCACCTCGGACCCCGTACTCCACTGTCCCGTCGAAACCAATAGCTCTCATTCCTCCGCAACAACAGTCCAACTCTGCTGTCCATCCTCTCGCTAACAATTCTTCCCATCCCAGTCTTTCAGCTCAACTTTCCTCACATACCGTGCTCACTAATTCCGCCTCCCACCAATCAAAGTCGCAGCATAACACGGGCTCCATATCCACAAAGCATGCAGCCACTCAACCTGCCAAGCATGCACGCGCCTCCAAACCGCGCGACAAGCTCTCGCGCGCCGCCAAACTTCTCAAATCGCGAACAAAACAGCAGCTGATCGAACAGATGCTCAACTGGGTCAGGGCATCTGAGATCTCCGAGGACTTGCTGCGAGGCACGCTTGCACCCATCGATGTCGCGCACTACATATCCCAGTGCCGATCGCACTTTGAAATTGTGTATCAACTGCTCTCGGATCGCCACACGCCTGCCGGCCAACAATACGATGCGCATGCGTATCAAAGATGTAAGAATGCGCTCATGTCGTTCAAGTCGCTAGTGATGGAGATCGGGCGCACGTTTGTTGAAGCGTCCGTGTGGATGGACGTGCTTCGCTTCTGCTTAATGGCGGCGCAGCTGAATGCGCAACTTCCGCAATGGCCTGATCCCGCACACAATAAGAGCAAGTTGCAGCTACACAGCAGACTTGAGCAGTTTGCTACGCGTGCCATCAATACAATGACTAAGATGAAACACCCGCCTATTATGGAAGCACATGACGCCACTACTCTGGTGGATCAGTATCGACCTTTGCTGCCGACCGTGGCCGCAAAGCTGGCAAAGCTGAATTCAATTCTTCGACCCATGAATACTTTAATGCCTTCTGAGCAACAACATAGCTCTGAAAGACCAAACACTGAGAGCAGCGCCGCGTGAACAAGGTGCTTTTGCTGTAGGTTTGTCATCTTTTTAGGAGCGTTTGCGAGGTACACATCTGGCTTATTTCTATTTGTGGAGGCAATACTGATGCTCGCACTTTGAGGTGGAACAAGCGCTTACGCCTCGTTTTGCGAGGCAAACCGACAGGAGAACGCAAGGGAAGGGAAGAATGTCAAGCTGCATACATGTGACCGTGGTGAGCGAAATTTGTACAGGTTCGAATGGATGGTCGCGGTCGGAAACGAGTAAACTTGTTAGTTCCCTTTGCAGATATTGCGCGATCTTGTGCTTAGTGCGTGTACACTTGATCTGTTCAGCGACGAAAGCGAACGCCTTCTACCGTAGAATCTACAGTGTAGATACGATCAACAACGGAATAAAGCGTTTCTGGAATTGATTTGTATTCTCGGCGAACGCCAAGTTTGATGACGACCGCGACGAGTCGTAATAGTCAGAGTTGGCGCTCGTGAAGTTGTAAACGTGGGCGTTGCAAATTTTGCACACTGGACACTGTGATCAAGAGTCGTCTCGGGCTACTTGCGGGGAACACGTCTACTGAACTGTTATGAAGCTATATAAACCATAATGTTAGCAAGGCAAAGCAACACATGTGAGAGTCACGAGGAGCACGACAAGAGTAAGCCCCATTCTGTTTACACAACTGAACTAGAAGAGCTCATGACGGATTGGGTCGCGACGTTCACAATCTACATACAATATCGTACAATCGCAAACAAAGCAGAGAATAATGCACGATGAGGTTAGCTTGAGGATATTCCAAAAACACGAAAGCATCTTCTGGTTTGCCACAGCTCAGGCTGACGTGCGTGTCTTCACTCACACATTCCGGAGTTTTTGGGTAATATAGGAGTGGAATGGTGCTTAATAAGTCTGGAGCGGTACAATAAAGCATATCTTCGTCACAGCTGAGTCGAAGGGGGACTCGAAACACTTACCGTCAATGTGTACACTCCATAACTATTCGACGAGTATGACAAGCAGCTCTGCGAGACGTCTCGGCTCCGGGCAAGCCCATCTCAGCCACGACGACGTTCTCGACCAGAGGATTCGACTCTCAAGGTCCGCACTTTCTGCAGGCGGTTCCGGGGACTTTCACCCAAAGCGCTGCCGAAGACCGGCGATGATGAAAGGCCTCTGCATGGCAGATCCTTTCCGTTTGTGAAGCTTCGAAGGAAGTGCTTTGTCGTGCCCGATCAAAAGCTCCCCACGACGAGGACGAGCGATGCTGGGGAACTAAATATTGAGCCGCTCAAAGCCGCCACCCGCCGTCGAGCTGTAGGGCGTACACGTTGAACACCAGGGACATAATCCCCACGTGTGCGACAGCCGTCGAGCCTGGATTCCAAGACCTGTGGGAGGGGCTTGTCCACGGCGCACAACCCTTTGCGCGCCCGAAGCGAAAACGCTGGATCGCGCCTGTGTGCCGTTCGAGCAGCTGTGGCGGCGACGCCAGCACCATCGCGCTCCGCGGCGAGGCGCCTTTTCGTCACCGCCGTCCGACAAGACGTTACGAGCTCCGCCGGTCTCAGTTGATACCACCTTTCCGATTTGTCTCAACCACAGCAACCGCGCCCTCCACACACGCAGAGATGCAGCGCCGCCAAGCAGTGCTCTAGGGTTTGCCAACTGCAACACACGCAAGCTTATCGTTCTTACGTCGCCGATACATATTGGGCGTATCGTTTGGGAGTCCATCGACCGGCTCTCCCTCCCTCTCGCTATCTCTTTCTCGATACACATAGTGAACAGCCTCAAGCTGCACCACAGCAGACAGTTCAAGTATCACAACGCTGTCGGCTGTTGTTTCCACCCACAAAAACTTTTCCTCGCACCAAACCCGTGTCGTCTATTCTACTCTGTTCTACATCTGCGAAGGCGTCCTGCAACCCTCAAATCTCACCCATCCGAATATGCTAAACCCAGGCGGCTATCCGGGTTTCTACAATGCCCCGGTTACCAAAGTTGTCATCACTTCTGTCGTTTTATGCACTGTTTTTGGATCCATCACTGATTCCCAACAGCGCTTGACGTTGCGCATCACCGATGTCATCCAAAGAATTCAAATCTGGCGACTCTTTTCTCACAACTTTGTCTTCACAACTCCAGGTGAATTGATCTTCGGAATGATTCTGTTGTACTACTTCAGACAGTTCGAGAGACAAACTGGTTCTTCTCGTTTTGCATCGTTTGCAATCATAACAGCAATCTTTTACACCGCCTTGCTTGCGTCATTCCAGCTCATTCTGCCGTTCATAGAATTAGCGTCAGGACCTTACTCCCTTATATTCGCCTCGCTTGTTTTCTTCTTTTTCGAGACGCCAAAGTTATATCGTTTTGAGATTCTTGGAGCGCTAGAGTTCTCCGACAAAACGTTTGTCTACCTCTTGGCTACACAGTTACTGATATTGTCGCCGTTGAAATCGCTCCTGCCGTGTGCAGCAGCAGTTCTTGCCGGAATTATGTATCGCATCCCCGTAATACGAGAGAACGCGGATATGCCTGATGTCCTTGTTTCATTCTGTTCGCGTTACGTGCTGCCGTTGCTAGGTACAACGAGACAAAGCAGTTCAAGGGCAAGATCGCGGCGGCACAATGATCCCGCCTCTGCGAATCTTAGACGACTGGAGGCCGCTGCTGCCCCTCCGCTGCAATCAACAACGCCAGAGGCTGAAACAAACCTAGATACTCTTGTGTCGATGGGATTCTCAGAAGAACAGGCAATGAATGCCCTACAAAGGACACAGGATGATTTGCAACGAGCTACCGAGCTCTTGCTGAGTGATGGAAGCTAATACTTTCTTAAACCTCAAGCTTGTGCTCTATTGCTATCTATGTTTCAGTCTCAAACTATGCGTGTTCTGTTTGCATATCTTGGAAAAGAGCTGCTACAGAGCATCAACAATGACGGCCATGACTTGTGCGTGATATGTGAAGACAGAGATGACCATCTTTGCGTATCACGGGAAAGATGAGGGTGGAGATACGGCGCGTGGAGACGTATGGGCGAATTGGACGAAAGAGGCCATGTGGAGGTGGCACTTTGATGTGTGTGCGGGAACAGGATAACGAGTTTCTGCCTCCGATTAAAGAGAAGGGAGGATGGTGAGCGCATGTGGCAGCATGCGAGTACAAGCGGAGTGGCGGGGAGAAAGTTTGCAGACTGGTATTCCAGAACTCTCTTTGATTGATATCATTTTATCATAAGATGATGTTGTCTTGATGGTGGATGATTTACTGACTGGTTCGCATCGTCAGTGACGGAGGCGCTTACGAGTGGGGGCATTGTAGATAGGAACGATGGCGACTTCTGCTTAAAACCCCTATGCTGCACACAGATGGATCCTCAAGTGTGAATGTCTTCATTAGACTCCAAATGTGTGAAAGATGCCTTTACGAGTGCCTTCTACATCGTTGTGAATATCGCCTGCGGATGCTACAAATGAAGCCCGAAGGATTGGAGTTCAAAGGGTTCTTTATTCCTTCTGTTCTTTGACTGCATATTGCGTCCAGCATTTGGGCACCTTTAAAATCTCCTTCTCTCTCTCTCTTCAAACTGCAACCCTTGATAAACCCGTGTTCTGCCTCACACTCTCGAAAACGTTCGCCCTTGCACGCAGATAAAGTAGACCTTCTCAGCCGAGTAAGTAAACCTGACCGAAATGCCAATTGTTCCTCAACTGGAAACACAGCAACGTCTAGGCGGATTCTATACTCCATCTTTGCGAAAAGACTCGCAATTTGGACATTTTCCCGTTTCCAACGGCACCGAGGCCCATGACTTCGCCATCGCACTTAACTTCTCAAGGATCATACCTGAGATAGCTATAATCTTAGAGCACGGATCCTCTCGATTTGCTCAAGGGGAGAACACGTGATGAAGTTGCTCCGGATCGGAAGGCTCCTCCGACATCAGTCAGAAACGTTGACTAACTAAGACGATAGAAATTTGGGCGGCAAGTGTGGAAGTTCCACATATCTCGGTGATATGGTAGTAGACAGTCAAAACAAAGAAGGCTTAGCGGCCCAACACTGGAAGATATGATTTAGTTCTTTGCACAGGAGTTGGTGGATGGTTACAACCGCTGTTTGCCCAGAAAACGTATGTGACCAACTCGTTTCTTCGTTTTATCGCTAAGGTTTGTACTTTCATGCGCTTGGCTCCAACTCTGGGCTGAAAAAAGTAATCCCCGTTCTCCAATATTGCGAAACACCAAGGTGCATCATCTGCACTTATTTGTATCTTATCTTCCGTGATCTCTTGGTTGAATATCCCTGGGCATAGCCTTTTCTTTGAGCATCCTCTCGAGGTCAGAGCCATTAAAGAGATCAGGGTTTGGCAGACCGCGACTTGGCATTCTGGCAGCTTTGTCCGTCTTAGAGTCCCGCACCATTGGCAAACGTTGCAGTTCTTCTATAGTCGGGAGTCTAGAAGAGTCAGGGGTTAAGGGACTCGATACTAAGGCAATAAACAGGGCTGAAACAAGGACCGGGGGGCAAGCAAACGCATTTGTACGCATGCTGTGCGTTGTCTTCTTCCACGAAGCAACCATTGGTCTTGGTGGTCAGATAGCCCTTGGGGTTTGGGAACTCACTTGGAATGATTGGTATGAGAGCAAATACAAAAGAGAGTCATTAAGATGCGTTGTCTTCGTCTCCGGATTCCAGTACTGAGTACCTTGTAATCGTGAGAATGAGGCGAAAAGGACTTGTACGTCGGGAGAAGTACGATTCTCCGCACCAAATCCAATCTGGATTTCCTTGAATACAGTTCGCACATATTTTTGCTCTGGACGTATTCATTCACGTACCCTGGTACAACGGTAGACGGTTCATGTCCGCGTACGTGCTTGGTGAGATATTTCACCGATATCCCAGTCGGACTCCGATTACATTACATGGATTAACGGAGCTTCGATCCGACCGGCAAGAGCTGGGTTTCTTGAAGATGTCAAACTTTGAGACAGATGGTCCATGTTGCGCACTTTCCTTGCTCCGCCAAGGTATTTGTTTTGTGGTTCGCAAAGAGGTTGATGTAGATTCCAAAACTCCATAGATATCCTATGTGGCCGAGAAAACGTATGAAATTGACCGACGTAGAAGGGGTGGTTACTCCCTTCTTCTTTTTTCTTCTTAAGAAATCATAAGAATGTCGTCGTTGATTCCATTGTTACTATTTGCGACGGGAGGAACCTGCTCTTTGCGTTTTCAATTTGTCAATCTCCGTCCCATTCGGGATACGATCATGTCCTTGATATATGTAGAGCATCGCAGAGTAGATTTGAACAAAGAGGAGACGAAAGCATATTCAAACAAGACTTCATTTTACATTTTCTATCAGCAAATTCTTTGCCAGCAAAATGTCGCCTTACTCGCTGCGAAGAGCATTGCGGAGTTCGAGGATCCTCGCATCACGTAATGTTACTTCATTGCGGAGAGCGAATCTTTGATCCTCAAGCTCCTCGACCCGCTTTGTTGGACTTTCGGGGTCGAGCCGCTTCAGCGACGCAAGCTCTTCTTGCTTACCCTTCAACTCTTGGAGTAGAGTATTCTCCATCTTAGAGAATTCCTCCTCCTGTTTATCCCAGATACCCCGCCACTGAGCTTCCCTCTCTCTCCATTGCACCTCTGCATTCGAACACGACCGTTCGAATTCTCGCAAGAGGGCAGAGAACTCCCCTTCTTTTTCTTCCAAGCTCTTCTTCACCTCCTTGGCACGCAGTTTTTGCCTGCGGCCGTTGTTGCAGGTCGTGCCCGCTAGGACCAACAACGTTATGTTAATCAATAATCCGAACATCTTGCGTGTAATAATACCTGTGTTGTTGCAGATGTGGAGAATTGAGCGAAGGCGGGCGGCGGAAAAGGATGGATGGACAACTGGCTGAGCATGCCGCTTTTTATACCGACTCAATGGGTGTCAGTTCGGACTTGGTGCAAAGGAGTTAGGTTTTGGAAACTCTCCCAGAACTGACAATCGGGGAGGTCAGTTTTGTTCTCCGTGGAACATCCACCGCAGAAGAGCTTAGCCGGGATGCATTGAGCTATTTGTCGATCTTTGAGGAAAGCTTATACATCGACTCCGACACAATTGCATTCTTGAGAAAGCAAAGCAGGGCGAGCTCGGTGTCGGTTCAGATCGCTTCCATTCCTAGAACGTGTCGAAGCGTGTCCACCGACATGCGACACAATCTACGCGGTTGTCTGCATTCTGTCAGAACTTGTACGAAGGTAAATCATAACACGCAGTACCAACATCATCTTGCCTGGAACCACGAAAGTTTTCTTCTTTGTCAATGGCTGTGCAAGCGGGTAGTTGCTGCATTTAAACGTTCACACTCTCGCTTCTGCGTGAAATATTTCTCATCAACTTTTTGTTTTCCTCTCCTGAAGAACAAGTCCTGATAAAACCAATCTCCTCATGATCAAGGTAGCCTGAGCCTTTCTAATGCATGCAAGGGAACAGAAAACTGCTATCTGTAGATATCTGGTGCTAAAGCGATTTCCGTCGCCGAATAAACTGATGAATAGTTGGTTTCCCCAAAATTCTTAGGCTCGTGTCGCTTGTAGCACAGCGATGTAGGATGCCAAATTCTACCTTCGTATTACCACATGTGTATTCAAAAAGGCGTCTCTCTCCGCGGTGCATCATGCATGGCACTGACGCGTCTGCAGCTACACTGTGGATTACCCCTGTAGCGTTCTCTTCAAGAGAATCTCTTGTATGATGGTTTTGAGACGCGCGCGAAGCGCGCGTCAAAAACAATTTCATAAACATGACTTGAATCAATTCGATCGTCTGGGGAGCCCCGACGTAGTCGTTCGAATCGCTTGTAGGCCCAGCGATGCCAAAATCATGATGTTGATCTGAGGTGGCATGAGGGTAGCGTTCCTGTCTCGAAGGATTGTTGGATGTTCATGGGATTATTGGATACCTTCACGTTGGGCGCAGCAATGATCCGCAGAATGCGTCGCATCTGAACAAACTCTGACAAGTTCATGAGTAACATTTATAAAGTCCATCGGCGAGTTGTTTTGCTCTCTGCAATGGAGAATTCCGTCAACGGTATCCGAGAACCCCAAGCCCATGTCCATCTGGTCAATACTGGTATTCAATCCGCTCGGCAAACTATAAGCAACCAACAGCCCGATGGAGAAATTTGCCGATAAGGAGTGCTTTCAAGCCCTGGATGAACTAGTTCGTAGCACTTGTGGCTCGTACCCAGGATTCTCCGAGATTAAAAACCTTGTTGAGGATGTCTTGCCCATGAACGAATGGGCTTTACTGGAAAACGGAACCGCCCAAGATGAAAAGAATAGCCATATTACAACGCTCCTGGAAGGGTTAAGGAAAGATAGGCCAGTCTCCTCCGGAGAGAACATTGATGTGCTCGAGCTGCTGAAAGAAAGGGCCACCAGAGCCCTCAATTTAGATGATTCAGCGAAAAAAGATCAACTCATGGCGATCAAAGTAGCTCTCAATGTATGCCAGGTATATCTTCACGCTGTTACTGGATTGGTCAGGTCGTCCTTAATGGCAAAACGCCATCCAATTTTGTCTTCCGACCTCATCGGTAAGTACCTCAAACCTCGTGGCATAGTTAAAGGAGCAAATATGACTTGGCCAGGTGCATGGCTGAGGCAGATGATCGAGTGTGGTATTTTCTACGAAGAGTCCTATGGCGTCGACGATCTTTCATTGCAGCTGCTGAAGATTTCTGTTGTGAATGGTTCGTGCGAGTTGTTCTGTGATATCAACACAGAAGAAATGCCGGACAGAGAGGATAAAAGACAGATTGCGTTGTATTTCTCAAATACGTTGAACTCAAAATTGCTCGAACATCAACCTATACAACTGCACCCCGAGTTCACAAAATTGAAATCAGATCTCTTTTCCAAAGCGGAGGAAGATAAACTCAGTGAACAAGAAGTCGCTCTGTGTTCAGCTCTACCGGGTCTGAAAGGATTGACGAATTTTCTCAAGAAATATACCCCCAAGGAGCAAGAAGATCAGAACAAGGGCTCGGGTGACCTGGTCACAAGTGCAATTAATGAGATAGCAAAAGAACAGATATGCTACTCTAATCTTTTGGTTCCCCTGCTTGTGCGTATTCGTGTGAGATCACTGAAACAAGAGAATTCAAAACAGAGACAGCTTTTCTTAACGTTTTGTCAAGGGCTTGCCTCTGCTATACTGTCTGTTGCGTTTGCCGTGCATTCAGTGAGATCTGCAGGACTTGGATGGAGATGGTGTGTAGGAAAGTACGCGATGGATATGTCCCTGTCAAGTGAAGAAGCATCACAGAAGATGGTCTCGGACATCATAAGTGACATTTCCGAAGACTTCATTGGAAAACAAAATGGGCTTCAAATGGAGATGAACTCATGGTTACACAGATGTAATTTCCAATTCGTGGAGGTGTTGAAAACATTTTGTTACGGAGAGGATATTCTATCAAAGAAGTTTGGCTGGTCAGGTAACTATGAGTATCGCGTTGTCAGGGAAGACTTTATCACAACAAGTGATGAGGAGGAAAATCAACCACTTGCAAAGCTTGAGAAGTTCCTTAAGAATTCACAGCGTGACATGGCCCTCGCAAGGGTTGTAACCGGTGGCGACCAGAGTGTGCTTTTACTTTGCAAACCACAGAATGTCGATGAGACTGGTTGGGAGGAAAAGTATATTTTACCGGTGTGCAACTTGGATAGATTCAGGACCTTACTCTGGCCAATCAGGCAGAATGATTATCTGTACTACACAAGGTTTAATATCACAGATGACCTTGAAATACTGGACGACAGGGAAAGAAAACTGACCCGTTCTCTACGCAGGACAAAAACTGTGGACACTTCGAAGTTTGCAAGGCTGACTGAGCAAGAGGCAAGACTAGTGTTGTTCGCCGGCGAAGACGTTGATGATGAGGAGCTCTACATCAAGTTAGGTGGCGAAGATCTCATGAAAAGAAAAGTATGGCAGACTCTTAGCAGAAAACTACGGGAATTACATGAATCAGTTTCGTCATGTAATGATTTCAGGGTGCAGGAGGCCATTCAAAGGCTAGAAAGTTTCATTTCGTACATTAAGATTTTTGGGGATGTCGTTCACTGCCTTTGTGGAAACAGAATGACAAGAAACTTAGCGAGATACTGGAGCAATGAGGATGTCGGCGTCATAATACAGGACTCAATATGTGCACATCAGGACAATACCTTCGTGAATGGTGGAACATCCACATCTGGTGAACACAAGAAACACTATGCCTTGGACCATGTAGTCATGCCAATTACTAAGAACTATCGTTGGGCCGATCAAGTTATGCTCGTCCCTCCCGGTGGCTACCAGTTCAAAGATCTGCTGAAGCCTCAAGTGACAGTCATCCGCGATGGCAAGGAAGTGAAGTATGCTTTTTCGGAGTGTGGGCGTTTGGAAATCGATGGGCCGTTCAGACATTTTCGACGCACTTTTGATATACCGAAAGTGAAGATAACGGGGGAAGTCAAACTGGGACCAGTGAAAGTTGCGGTAGAGCAGGAATTTCAACCTGGCACAAGGAGGGCGACGAAAGACGAAGCGCGAATTCTCGACTTACTCACGTCCAACACAGAGCCTCGGCTAGCAAGATTAGCTCTTGCGTCGGCGCACAGACAGGGTTTAACTACTAATGAAACAGGGGCTTGCTACCTTCCTAAGGCAACTGACGGACTCATGTTGGAGCACGTTGACGCGATCGATTTAAGAGTCTTCAGTGGAATGGACGCATATTACCGCTCCATGGACAAGAAACTTTTCCTCAAACTTGAAGGTCGACAGCTAGAACTGACTCATACTAGGGACTCGTTTTACCATGTACACGACGTGACATTTAACAAATTGGAATGTTCATTGGTTCGCCTAGAGATTGAAGGTGGTTTACTTGGAGGCCCAGGTTCGGCGCCGTGCCACATTGGTTAGAATCTTCACTTCACCGCTTTTTTTGGGTAGTGGTTTTAGTCGCTTGTTGGAAGTACGACGATACCCACAGCGCTCTCGCATGATAGTTTGGATTTTACAGCCATGTACATGACACACCACTTTACGACGGTGGTAGCAAACAGGCATACTAATTACATGCTGTTGCGAGAATTAGCGACAGTCTTGGAGCGCACAATATAGCAATTCAGCGCTCGAGAACGATAAATCCTTAGGAAGATGACTAAGCGTGCTTGTGAGCATTGATCTTGGTTGATACGTCTTCTTTGAGCTCATGGGTTTAACTGAGAGAGCAAGCCACATGAGCTCGGCGTGTGATGGTTCACTCTGACAGATGTCGTCCTGATTTTGACGATGTGACCGTGGAACCCCAGTTGCAAGTGGAGTTACTTCTACAGTCCAAAGCTTAGCATGGGTCTCGAGCCCCTGCGGGTTTCTGCAGAACGAACGCGTCCATTGGCTAAGCCAGGACAAGGGGTGCCACTAAAACTTCAGCTTGAGGAGCCGGGTGTATAATCTGCATTGTCGCAGAACACAAGAATGAAAGGCGGAGCTGTCCATAACACGGTTGTAGACTTGCAGCAAGACGCTCCGCAGTAAGTTGTAACTACGCTTATGTGCTCATAAGAAGAAGAAAAAGAAGAAGAAGACCATTGTCGCTTGTACATCGCAGTATGCAAGGGCATTAGGTAAGTTAACCAGAGCGAATACTTGTCTGCAAAAGTTGCAAAGGGAGAGCGCTACCCGTCTTGAAAAATGAGAACACAAATTCGACCGCCAGTGTGCTCTTATGTCAGCTGCTTCAAAGCTAATCCAATCTCCCTTCGTTGCTCTATTGCAGCTAACGATGATACTATCATCATGATAGTTTCGAAGTCCGGCATCATTAGAAAGACTCTTTGCTTCCCAAACTGACTGCCACTTCCAGAAAAGACTGCCATAATTTCGACAACCAATACAATGAATGAACTGCAACGTTGCGCAATACTGAACTGTACAAAGCGCTCCATGTGAAACGTTAAGCTAAGCTTCCCGCTGAAAAGGACGTAATTCGCCATGATCGATACTTGTTTGCGTTACCAAGCTCAATAGCTGGTATTTCAAGCCAACGCAAGGGGTAAGAGGGTTATCAATGGTTTTAGTGCACATTGAGAGGTTCGGAATGAATCTTAGCACTTGTTTAAGAAATCTTTCCTAACCAGAACAGAACTTGTATGCGAACGTAGAAAATAAGGTTCTTAGATATGTTGGGTATTACTCGACTGAAGTTCGCAAACTTTGAGGTAAAGGGTATCCGTAAATTGTTCTTACATCAACGGCTCGCATGCCTGCATTGTGCAGAGCCTGTAGGCCCTTATCAGCATCTTCAAAGCCAATGCAGGCACATGGCTGCACACCAAGCCTCTCGGCAGCAGTAAGAAAAGTTTCCGGGTGAGGCTTTCCTTGGGTTACATCTTCGGCGGTAACAATGGCGCCGAAGTGCCTTGTGCTTATATCACTATATCGCAACGAGGTTAGAACATCTTCACGCTCACTACCACTGGCAACAGCTACGGGCAAACCCTTGTGCCTTGCGTACTGTAGCAACTCGACAACTACGGAGACCGGCTTGACTCTTTGCAGTTGCTCGGCCAATGCTTTCTTCCGCGCATCGAGAACGCTCTGTACACTTTCGAGCTGTATGTTTTGCTCTGCAGCTAAGATGGGAATGATTTCGGACGCAGGCATCCCACCCATGGCATAGTATTGCTTCTCCGGGAATGAGATACCAAATTTGGCCAAGGCGGCTTGCCAGGCTACCATGTGTACGGGCATGGAATCGACCAGAGTACCATCGTTATCGAAGATGACTGCGGATGCACTGTCTATAAGGCGCTTGGCGTGCTCGACGGTCAGTGATGGAGCTATCATTGCAGCGGCGAGATGGTAATCGATGGCGGGGTTGGCTTTCGAAGCGCAAACTGGAGGAAGCGTCGTCAGATGTCGTGATGTGTGCTCATCACGAAGAGCGGGGTGCCTCCAGGAAGCTCTACCTTCGGTTGTAGGTAGCCAATCAAAGCGCTGGACGCGGCGCAGCGCGCCACTTGGCAGTTGCGGACGCCGCGGTTATGGGCGTGCGGGCCATTCCGATTCATGCGTGACGTGTGCAGCTGTGCGCACAACAGCTGGGCATGCCTGACACAGCCATCCCAAAGCATCCAGTTGGCTTCACACATGCGGCTTGTTGCGTAGCATCTCTTGTCCTCCAGCTGAAGGCCGTCTGTGCAGCACGACGCGTCCCTTGCTCAACCGCTTTGGCCTTTCCGCTACCTTTCTCGAGAACCTTTCTGCCATTTCAATGATATAGTGGACGCTCGACGTGTTATATGGCGTGCTGAGCACTTCCGCGCCCCGTTTCACAGCATACCCCTCATCTACGCTCGTTCGACACTGTGCAAAACGCAATCCTCCTTACCCTCCCGACTTCCGTGAACAAGCCTGCACGGCCGTGTGCTAGAGCAACTATCGTTTTTTCCACGCGCATGCTGCACAATGTCATCTTCGTTGCCTCCGCGGGGGCTGCGTGTGCTCTATTTGTCCGATCGTCTAGTGCTTCACGACTTGAGTTTCGCCTTGAACTCTGACCCATCCAACCGAAACGCTCTAATCGACGCAGCCAACTCCGTGCATCGAAAGCAGAGTCCCACTCCATCCGCTCCCAGAAACTTGATTGACTTTGACTTACCATCCCCGCCTCCAGTTTCCCCTGCCGAGAAAGTCCATCCCCGTAAAGATTCACATCGCTATTTAGTTTTCCCTTTCGCAAGTGATGTGGATCCTTTGAATCCTCCTTCTCCTTTTGTTGCATCCTCACCTGAGCAAGCTGGAATTCCGTCTTCCACGCCGTATTCCTCTCTGCCGGCGGATGCAGCCGTGGCCGTTTTAGGCGTACTTCCGCTTCATTCTGCTTTGTTTGTGGTGCTTGCTATGCAAGCTCGTCGTGCGGGAGCGCATCCTTCTGGTAGCATCATGTCTATTTCAAAGATTCGCCTCGTACGATTGGGAGAAGCACTACCTTCTAAAGACGACAAAGAAGTTGCGTCTGCGCTCACAAAAATTCTCGAAGGCGGTTCCGTGTACTACTCGACCTCTATAGATCTCACTCTGAGGTCGCAACGAAACGGCAGTCATCACAGCAAACATACTTTTTGGTGGAACTTTCCTATGGTTGATCGGTTACCAAACGCTTGCAAATCTTGGGCTGTGCGTACTATATACGGTTTTGTGGGCAGCAGTGTCATGAGATTTCAGACACCTGCTCTTGCGACAGGCAGCGCGGAATTTACGACCACTCTGATTTCTAGACGTTCACGGCACAGAGCAGGTACAAGGTATATAACTAGAGGTGCCGATGCATTAGGGAACGTCGCAAACTTCGTAGAGACGGAGCAGCTTGTCTGGGCTGAGGAGGCAAGTCATATATACACGTCGTTCACTCTGATTCGTGGAAGCGTGCCTGTGTTCTGGCGCCAAGATAACGGCATAGCGAAGCCCAGCCCCGAGCTCGATGCCAACCTTCTAGCAAGTCGCACTGCCTTCAAGAACCATTTTGATACTCTGAAGCACATGTATGGATATGTATGCGGTGTGAGTCTGGTCGACCTGAACGGCAGCGAAAGCGTTCTTGCTGAGGCTTTTGAACGTCACATGCAACTTTACCTTCGGCAGCATCATGGAGAGAGCCCACCAAAACTTGTCCCGTTTGACTTCCACAAGCAATGCGCCGGGAAGGAATATGAACGTGGGCTTTCCATTCTTCTCGATAAACTACGAAAGGACGTAGAGAGCTATGATTTTTATGAGAGTGATCATGACCTACATGAATTGAAGTCACAAACCGGAGTCTTCCGCGTGAACTGTGTCGACTGTTTGGACAGGACAAACGTTGTACAATCCCTTATTGCACATGAAGTGTTATCGATGCAAATACGAAGGGTGTTTTCAAGAGAGATGAGAGCATCCAAGAGTGCGGCGCTACGTTTGTACAGCGAGTCAGAGGATAGATACAAACATCTGTGGGGAGATAATGCCGACGCCATTTCGAAGCAGTACAGCGGCACGGGTGCGTTGAAAACGGACTTCACAAGGACTGGCAAGCGCTCCACTACCGGTGTTATAGGTGATGGAGTCAAATCGGTCATGAGAATGTACTACAAGAACTTTGTTGATGAGAGTCGACAGGAAGTGATCGACATTCTATGTGGAAATGTCATTCTCAGAAAGCCGTTATTGGGAAACGGAGAAGAATCAACAGGAAAAACTTCCGAGGGAGGCAAAGACTATAAGCCCAAAAGTACCTCCACCACGAAACTGTGGTATTCCTTCGAATCTCTTCGCGTGAATGCAGGAGGAGACAAGCAGCCCGTGCTAATTGAGCTTTATGACTTCCTCATGTACGTCTCAACTCCAGACGGAGTATGTTTTCAATATCCGCGATCTGATCTTGTATCATGGAGCAAATATGAAGAGCGAAAGACGTCGGATAAGAAGATACCGGTGCGTCTGCGCTTAAAATTCAAACCGTCCCATGTTTATCCATGTACCGCGTCTCCTCTTGATTTGCAGTTCAAAGGAGGAACAACATCGAGGGAAAACTTTTTACGAGCTCTAGTTGTCTGGTCCAATCCATCTGCTGTACTGGTTCCACCGGGAACACCTATCCGCGTGAGAGTCATGCAAGGGACGAAAGGAGGTGAACATTTGATGAAGGACTGGGGCCTCACCCGAAACTCAGAAAACGAGGACAAGCACGAGATCATCGCTCTCGTAGTCCCTGAGTGTACAGTTTCTGCTCGGTCAAATGGGCTCGCAGCAGTTCCACTTGATGTCGATCTCTCTGAGTATGTCCTGGTTGGTGCATGTGCAGTTTCGCAGAGAGGTCCAGCGATTGCCATTCTTGTGACGAGGAGACTTGAATCTTCCGTGATGACAGTCTCTGAGGCAGTCACATCACGATCTGGCATGTTTGCTGCCGGAGGTGCAGCAGGAATTGCACTAACTGCCGGTTGCACCTCGTTTTGTTTTGTGAGCGCAAACCTTAACGGAGCTAATCAAGTGTTCTCGGCGTTGTCATCACTTAATCTGGGTCGTCAATCTTTTGATGTGACGAACCAATTTCACCACTTTACTTTGGCAGGACGACTAGGTGAGATGCACTGGGAACAATCAATAGCTTCGCATCAAAACCGAAGTTCACGGAAATGGTTTAAGCTAAAAGACGGTTCGTTTTGCTACACTTTGGAGAACGGAGTATCCATTTTTAGGAATTCTTTTCCTACCTTAAGATATAGGGACCGGTTACACGGCACAGAAGATTCAAAACATGGATTCGAGCAGTCGCGAGCTTTGGTTTTAGCTGATGGAGTCGTGGAGAGTCGCTCCGCACCACGAGTTTCAGATGGGATAACAGTACCGGTTGTAGTTTTGAGGCAACTAAAGGCAGAAGGTCTTAAGTTACCCCGTGGTGTCGAGCAAACCTCGCAAGTTACCTGCTCAATCGCGCTTTTCTGTGATCTGGCTACATGGGAAGGAATTTCAACAAAGCAAACAACGAAGTTTTCATCGCATGTGGAGTGGAGAGAAACTTTACGATTACCGATGATGCCCAGCGAAGAGAATGATATACTCGAGTCTTTTATAATTGGTCAAGTCTTGGCTGTCGCACCTTTGGCAGACCCGACCCCTGCAGGTCATTTTGTCATCCCAATATCACGTTGTTTAGAGGAGGACAAGATGTTCGATGTACCTTGCCGACTGGCTGGCGTTGAATTCGGTCGGCTACGAGGCCAGATCTGTATCGAAAGAGGTTCGGTCAGTGCGGGGATGACAGACGGTAAGCATATAATGGACAGTTCATCCAAGCGCAGGGAAGTGGATCCTAGCCGCAACAGTTTGCCACCCGTTCCTCGACAAGACAGAGCCGATGACCCTCGAACTCTTGCAGTTGCTCAAAGCCGACAGAAAAGACCACAGAGCGCACCGTTCAGTATGAACGTATCTTCTTCTAGTTTGGCAAAGCAAAAACTGAAGATGGATGATATGAATGATAAGCTCGATGCTGCGCGAAAGAAGGGTACGAAACAAATCAAGTCTGTTGTGAATCGCTTATCATCATTGATGAATCAGGGGTCCAGTGGTGCGTCTCGATCTTTGAAGAGTATGCAGCAAAACAGAACAGAGGATCATTGGGTCGCTGAGGAGAAACGAAGGGCTGAGACAAGAGATGACGGTTGGGGGGCTTCACGTCTTAGTGATGCTGCGTCTGCGGGGGGAGGAGGGGTTGCTCGTAGCGCTCGAGTTGCAGCGGATGGTGATGTATCTCGCATAGATGGGAATGACGTATTCGCGGATTTCGAGAACGCCTTTTCGGCGACGCCCACCTCATCCTCGACCCGGGTGACACACAGTGCACCAAAGGATACTAGAAGTTCTGTACACGACGGTGGAGATCTTTTACTGGCGGGTCTGCGCGCGGAGCAGGCTGGGGAACATCGGGTAAAGAAAGAGACGCGTCGTGGTAATGCTCCAAAACATGTGGGAGACGGGGTTGATCTGCTGTTGAGTGGATTGGCGAGACAGAAGAGTGGTGGTGGGAGTAGCGCGGTGGTTGAGGAGGATGACTGGGCTCAATTTGCAAATCCGAGTGGAAGGACGGTTAGACCCAAAGAGAAGACAAAAGGACAAGGGTTTGAACAGTCTCTTCTTGACTTGTAGATATCTATCAACACGTAGCCCCTTTCTGCTAACTCAAAGCGGCGTGACGCTTACTAAACTTTGCACGAGAACCTCGTGCGGTCTATTCCGAGAACATATGATTCATTGTTGAGGCAAAAACCTACGAGCACCAGATGTTGAAACTCAAGAGCAACGGATCAGAAATCGAGAACAGTGTCACAGAAACAGTACGTGTACGCAACTGATGGAAGAATGTAGGTAGTAGGAACATTTGGAAAGAAGAATCATTCGTCTTCGTCGCAAGTGCCCCTGCTCGACAGTTGGTTTATTCATACCTGGCCGTCACCATAATGTCTCGTCACAACGCATAGATATGGGATACTGTTCAGACTGAGCAATGTCACCGACACACACCGCCATTTGAGCGCTCATACTATATTGTCTCCATCATGATGACTAAACCATCTGACAAAGCAGTGGCTGAACTGCTAACAATACGGAAGGTCTCTGTAGTGAGAAAACAGAGCGTGCACTGGATTCTTTGCTTCATCATGAAGCAAAGAATCCAGGGCACGCTCTGGATGATCCAGACACGGGCCCACTCATAATTTGGACAGCGTTTATGGCCGCGCCCGTCTCCGCGCGCAGGACAGCAACCGCGAGTCACATGGGTGAAGTTAATGTTTTGCCGATTGGAAAGCATTGCCACGGCGCTAAGCACGACTGTAATACAGTCACTGTACTTTGGATGTCCTTGCTGGCATGAGCACATGGCTCTGAGTTCTTTCTTCGGCAACCAGTCAAAATGACGTGACGTGCGGTCACGCGTGGGCTCAGTCAGCTTAGTTGCTGCCGCTGCTCGGCGCTGTACCCAGCGCAATTCGCCAAATTGGCGATTGTCGCCCATGCCGAACTTCATTCCACTCTCCGGCGGGGGCCCTGCCGCACCTGACTCCGCCGCAGGTGTCCCACTGGGGACACCTTCGTCGTCGCCATCAAGCGCCCCGCGGGCACTTTCCATCGCCCACCCTTCCCAATTACCTTCTTCCACAACCTCCTCGCCAATCCTTCGACGCTACCTTATCAAAAGACAACGAGAGCTTAGCATCAACAATGTCACCGCTTCGTCACGTGCCAACTGGACATTCATTAGGCGCGACGCACGGAGATGCGCATGCAACAATCAATCCGCTACACGACAGCAGCGCACCGCCTTAAAAAGTCTGTGCCGCCCACTCCATTCCACAACAGCGTCGCTGGCTTGGCAAGACTCTTGGTAGAACGCTACCCTTCGTAGATAGGGAATACGTTTCGCCCCCCGCTCGCCTATCAAAATCTACGGCGAAATGCCGGTCAAGGGAAAGACCTCCAAACTTCTTTCGTTGGGGCTCAATGCCGCACAGCATACGGTTCACAAAGCCGCCAACTTTCTGGACAAGCTCGCCGCTGATCCATCGGCACCACAGTCCTCCTCATCCAATCAACCCCCCAACTACCACGCTCCTCCATATGGCATGCATCCTTATCCATCCGGAGCGCCAACTGCGCCGCCCTTCTATGAGTCTGGTGTACCCCCTCCTCCGCCCCCTCCATCGTACCCGCCCGGCGCTTCGCAACCCCCACCGCATCCCCCACCGCCACCTCCTCCTCTACAGCAATCGTCCATCCCACAATACACCGCGTCGCCTCACTATGAGCCCCATCCATCCTATACTTCGCCGCCTCCACCACCTCCAGGTTATTCATCATCTGCACCTCCGCAAGGCCATCGGCCAACAACTTCGTATCCCGCACCATCTTATCCAGCTCACTCACCTTCGTATGCACACGGCGCGAGTGTTTCAGCACCCTCGCTTCATCCGCCCGCAGCCTGTCCGTCTCCCACCCCCACATACCAAGAGCACCACCCTTCATACGCGCACGGCGCAAGTACTTCCGCACCGTCATTATATCCGTTTACATCCAGCCCGCCTTCTTCGTCGCATCCACCCGGGAATTCTTCTTTCTCCCCGTCCGCCCCGCCCCAAACACCTCCACCGGGCTATCCACAACCACCTCAGTCGTCACATCCGCCATCATCTTCAGCGCATAACGTCACAAGTTCCATCGTTCATCATTCTTCTTCTGCCCCCTTGAATCAGCAGGAGCAGCTTCTCTACCCAACCTCACGTCCGCAATACTCGTATGCTTCAGCGCCAGACTTACCATCCCCTGAATATAATCCTCATCCCCCGACTTCATCAGCCCCAAACAGGATTGGAACAGTTCACTTGCCTCCTAATGGTTCACAACAAGCTGCCGCTGTGCACTACCCGCACCCCGCACATCATCGCCCTGCCTCTCGCCCGATTTCGCGTCATGATCCAATCGAAGAGGGGCTGGATGCGTCCCCAAGTTCACCCAATCAACCCGCACCTGAAGGATATCCTCGCCCCCCTCCCGAAACAGATACTGAGTCGTATCACACCGCATCTGCTCCGCCGCAGAGTCCTTTTTACCTCCCTTCTCCCATGGCTGGAACTCCAGCCCACAAGTATAGTTCCCCCTCGGTGCCATATTCTGGGACACCCTCTGCTTCGGAGGGAACCACACCTCCATCGCCTTCAAACGCCTCTACTTGTCAAATGTCATGTGCTGGTTTTAATATTGTTCCGGTTCAAATACAACGTCCGTCCGAAACACATGAACTGTTCATGGACGACTTGTTGGAGGAAGCTTACAAACGACAGGTTAATGTTGTTGAAAACTTGGGTAAGCTCGTGTTTGATGAGGCTTGTAAAGGTCTTTCTCGCGTATTGGATCCCGCTGACGAAACTGACATTCAGTTGTTTGGGATTCAATTGAGACGCTCTGATTACGCTGCTTGTGAACAACATTATCATCGATGTGCCAGAGACAACGTTCCCATTTTTGCAATATCGTACGTTCATCGCAATCGGAGTGTTGGTCGATATGATTTCTCTGATGATCAATGGCAGAATTTCAAAGTGGCGATGAGTCTGTTAGCCAAGTCGAACATACAGAAGGTTCGAGTTTGGTTAGATCAATGTCTTTGGTTGCGTGACTCTAATCAGGGTTGTTGGGCGCATACAGGAATGATACCCTACGTCATTTGGCCCGTTTTCAGTCTGGGTGTGAAAGTGCCGGAGAAGGACAGGACTTTTGATTCTTTTGATCGCGTCTGGCCGTATCTCGAGGAAATTGCTGGTCTTTGGTCCATGGGAATGATAACTACGAGCGAACTGCACCAGGACAGCGCGGATGATGATGTGACTCCTGTCACGCATATTCGCTATAACCTTCGAAAGTGCCTTGCGCCTCAGGTAAGCCTTTACTTGCTGTTTCATGCTATCACGGATGGAAAGATCTGCAACCTTTCATACGGATGTGAGGAGGATGTCCATGAGCTCATGGACATGGCCAGGTTTAACATGGATTATGAGTCAGATCAGGTGGTTGTGGGAAGCAATTGGAGATCGCGTGCTTCACCTGTGGATAGACAAAATCGGGCCAGCAGGTTTAGAGGTGTGAGCTCTTCGGCCAAGAGCGTGTTCATAACCTCTTTTGCATCTGGAGAGGTGTACTTGGATAACTGAATTCTGAGACTACAACGAGAGTCTTCCGATTCAGAACAAAACATGGAAGTCATGTCTTACGCCGACGCCTGCGTCTCAGAGCACGAGCTCGTCAACGTAATGTCGTACCGTTCAATTTTCTCTCTTACATGTGCCTTTCACAAAAACGTCTATGTGCATTATGTTAGAGTTTCATCGATCAAAGCTCTCGTTGTTCCTTTGAAGAATGCAGACGTCTTAGTTCTGACAACATGTGAGTCCTTTTTGAAAGAGTACACATATTGTGATGAACTGGTGAAAAGAAAAACATCTCCCAGCTCTTGTACATCATACTTGGCGTGGAAGCAGACTTTCACGCAAAGAACAAGTCTTGTATTCTCTCTCGCATATTATAGATCATGTAATCGCATTCTTGTGTGGATGCGACCACCATGTTTTGTCCATTTTAAGTGGCGTAATTCACGTCTTATCGGTTATTTTCGCGTCGATCACCAACAAATGGCGACAAGCTGTGTCGGTTACCTTCGTAAAGACACGTCAAAATCGGTTCGCAGCCGTAAGACACAACCACGACGCGGCATCTGAAAGAGACCTCTACATGGTTTCGGGAAGTCGAAAGCGAGAAATGGTGCTCCCGTGAAGGATTCCCAACCATAGATAGTCTCCGCATCGATGAGCTGCCGCAACCATTCCGTGAAGCTTGGATGGATCTCCATACTGCACACTCACTTTCTCTGTTTTTTCGTCAATGGCAGCCACCATGCTGGCCGGCTTTCTCGGCACGAGGAGCTTGGGAGGAAGATTTACGGCGAGTCTGCGGATGAAAATAGGCGCATGTGGTACTAAACGCGACGCTAGCACAGGCGGTCCGTACAGCGTGATCCAAAATCGCTTTCCAACAGCGTCGTAGGAGATGCCATCTGGAAAACCAGGCAGTTCTAGTAGCACTTGTCTCTCGCCGCACTTGTCTCCCCGCAACCACAACTTCCATATTTTCATGGTGGCCGTCTCCGCGACGAGCGCGTAGTCGCCATTGGGATGCACGGCAATTCCGTTCGCGAAAGCTAGGCCGTCGGCAAGCTGAGTGGTTTGCATTGTTTCAGGGTCATACAGAAAGACGCGACCTGAAGGGGTGCCGTGCAAAACGTCCGCAACATATGTGCCGTACGTATTGGAATGACGGCTGTGCATATCGCGCTCCGGGTATAGTCTTGTGGCAGACGTGAAGTATACCTTTCCATCGGCTGTAACATGAACGTCATCGCAGTAGGAAATCCCATCGAGTGGATCGGAAGATAATGAAGGAGACACTATCTGCGTGTGAGCTTTGCTAGGATCGGGCGGCACGCGAAGAAGACCGTGTGTGGAATCACACACATAGAGGGCGCCAGTGGTGGGATCGACGTCACCGCCCAGCAGGGCGCCACCAGCGACTGCGTAGGGCTCGTAAGCAGAGTGGTTTTGAGCCACGGTCCAGATGACGCCACGCGCATCAGTGACGAACACGGTGCAGTCTGTCTCGCGTACGAAAGCGGTTTCTGGGGATATGAGAGTTGGGCTGTGTGGGAGCTTGACAGCGGACGACAGGAGATTGTTCTCCGTCCAAATACCCTTGTTGTAGGGGACCTGCGACAGAGCGGGAGGACGCTCGCTGAAGAGATGGAGCGGGTGTAGCGGCTTTGTAACGAGCCATAGCGTAGCGCACAAGATCGAAAGCGCTATGTGCAGCATCATTGCTCTACAGCTGCACGTACGACGGTACCTTTGTATGATACAGCCGTGATGATGGATGCGGTGCTCTCAGCATCATCATGATGTCTTGGCAACCAAACTTGCCCCATTTTTGCTTGTGCTTGGGCTATCGGATCGAACCAGCCGATCTGTGTACTGTAAGAATATTTTTTAATCGGGATCTGTCTTACAGTGTGCGCCAATCATGCGGATCTGGCAATTCTGCCATGCCAGAGAGGCCTTCCCCGTGACTCGGCGAATGAGGCGAGATTACTGTAGATTCACATTTCGAAAGTACGTGGCGTGTTTCTCGCAGCCCAATCACAACACGCGTCTGTGATTGGGTACCCACGCCTGGTACCCATCCACAAGAGAGGGGACACGGGCAATCCCAAGAACTTTCGCCCTATCTCTGTGATATCGCAACTTCGGAAGGTGATCGACAAAGCTATCGACAAGTCTATTCGTACCAGCATCACATTTCATCCCGCACAACTCGGTTTTCGAGCAAAGGTTGGTGTTGAAAATGCCATCCTACGCAAAACGAAAATGCAACACCTCGGAATGAGTTACACCGCAGTTCTAGACCTTCGGAAGGCCTATGACTGTGTCCCGAGAGACAAACTCTTGCAATTGGTAAATGACAGATAACCTGAGAACACAGCCCGGATGATCGCGTACATCTTGCAGCCTACTGTTCTCGGAAACAGAGAAAACGAACAGATAGGCGACCTTAATCATCCGTATGAGGTGCGAATCGGAGTGCCTCAAGGAGACCCACCAAGCACGACCTTGTTCAACATTTATATGGATTCGTACGCCGAGAAAGTCATGCAAACAACTAAACATTATCAGAATACTGGTGGTGGCCTGATTATGTTTGCTGATGATGTCAAGTTACAAGCAAAAACAGAATCTGCTCTCCAAGAAATGTTGGACCTGTCGACAGCATGGGCATCAGAATACGAGATGACATGGGGAATAGCAAAATGTTTTGTGCTGCAGTCACGCGATGGGCCACTAAAGACCTTCAAATTGGCCGGGCAGAGCATCCAGAATGTCAGTAGTGTTGAATACCTTGGAGTACAGCTTTCCGCAGAAGGAATAACCGAACAACGTACAGTTCAAAGATGCGAAGCGGCACATTTGAAGTTGCAGGAGCTTAGCAAACTTCGGCTTTGTAGTCAATGGATTGGAGCAATTCGTACAATCCAACTGTGCAAGTTACTGATCCTTCCCATCGCAGAGTACGCTATACACCTCACGCCCCACTCGTGCTTAGTACAAAAGAAATATAACAGCCTTCAAGTCGCAATCACCCGAATGGCTATCGGGACACTTGGAAGCCGTCATGAACCTCGCGCACGAAAGCTTTTGCAGTTAACTCCACTCTCATACAGAAAAGGAATACTAACCGCGCATTTGCAGAAAAGGTTGGAGCAAAACGTTGCTTCTTGCGATGGAAACACATTCATGAAGACTATTGCTCAAGAGGATCTGGATGCACTTCAGCTACACCAAAGAATATTTGCACTACCACCCTCGTCATCTCGAAAGGCCTTGCAACATATGTGGAACAGATTGTGCAAAACAGTTGCAAGACCAATTCCAAATGTGGGACAAAATGAATTTGCGCCGTTGCTAGCACTCAAGGCTTCAAGCCTCCGAAACGCCGGAATAAGATGGTATTTCAATCGGTTTCCGGTACAGAACCAACAGACAAAGTCACCTTCACACTTGTTTCGAAGATCAGCGTTGAGCTATCGCATGGCATGTAACACTTTGAGAAAGAAAATGAAACAAGCAGCGTGGACCTCAGAGGAATTGAAAAGTGTTGAACGTGCTATTGAGGTAATTATCGGTATTGACGGCAAAGCGCTTGGATCACAAA
>JASCIV010000037.1:0-67898 GCA_030374735.1 Gracilaria caudata
CAAAGATACACTTTGCACTCCATCTGAGCTCCATTCGAACTTCTTTGAATGCGCGCACACTCCGCGCGCACTCCGCGCGACATCCAAAAAATGAAAAAATTGCAATTTTGAGTGCCAAGGGTGTCCATTTGGAGGACGCTTGGCGAACATCGTGAACGCATATGGATGTCGAAGAGCGCAAAAAATGCACTCCAGATGCACTCCGCGAAACGCAAAAATTTCTTCTAGGGTCCGCATTGCGGCGTTGCAGGGAAGTTGCCATAGATCTCATGTGGCTTGAAGGCAACCCAATCTTGTACATAGTGGACACTCCTACTCGGTAGCAGAATGCAATTGTTCTGAAAGGGGAATCTGCGCGGGACGTTTGAAACGCCTTCATCGAAGGATGGGCTTCTGTCTACGTCGGCTACCCATCTCGTATAAGGGCTGACGCCGCCAAGATCTTAACATCCAAGTTTTGGCATGATGTCACCTCCCTTCATAGAATCCAGGTCCAACTTTCTGGTATTGAGAGCCACAACTCCATTGGCATGGGAGAACGATACCACGTCCCGATGCGCCGTATCTTTAAAGTCGTACGTACAGACCACCCTTCTTTGGACCCCGAAGTCGCCCTTTGCCTTTCTATTAAGGCGATGAACGACACAATGGGACTTGAGGGGTATGTACCCACTCTCTTAGTCCACGGCGCACTTCCATCGTATCCCGTTCTCAACTCCATTCTTCCTGCAAATCAAGACGGTATGGCTGCACTACAGACCGCGCGCAATGAAATGGCGACAATCACGGCTCGCCTTCGCATTGAAGCTGCCCTCCGCTCTGGCCTCCCACTCGCGACTCAGTATCTCATCCGTCCAGGCGATGACGTGTATGTGTTCCGAAAACGCAATTCTCTTTACCATGGCACCTGGACTGGACCTTATCGCGCGTCTCGTACTTGTGGCAATGAGATCTATGTGAAGTATGAAGGTGATATCAAAGACTTCAACCGCTCTCAAGTCCTTCCTGCACCCGGCGTGGTCGCTGACCGTGAACTTGAACGTCTGAGCACCAGTTTAGATGCTTTCAGCTCTGGACAGTCCCGTGCAAACAGTGTATTTGTTGACATCACGGATGTGCTTACACCTCGGGATCCTCGTTCTCGTTTACCACAGTTTGATGTTGTAAAGGCCAAGGAACTCGCCGGTCTTGCTGAGCGAGGCGTTTTTGAAATTGTATGCCGAGAGGACCTCCCACCGGACGCGAACATAATGGGAGGACGCTTTGTCCTCTCCATCAAGAACAAAGGCACAAATGACGAAGTCTACAAGGCTCGGCTTGTTGTCCAAGGACATACCAATGCAGAGAAGGCGCTGCTCGTTCATCAGAGTACAACCACGAAGCAAAGTTCCATACGAATGCTCATCGCTGCTGCCGCTATTTTTGGTTTCCGTCTCTGGTCTCAAGGTATCTCAAAGGCCTACCTACGGTCCTCTGGTACCCTGATGCGCGATGCTTATGTCACTCTTGCAGAGGAATTTTGCCTCTCTCACACCCAATTGCTGAAGCTACTCAAGCCTCTCTATGGGCTCTCTGACAGCGGCGACTATTGGCACGCCACATTTGCCCGATACCTCTCTGACGACCTCCTTATGAAGCCGATCTCGAGCGACCTCGCCTTTTTCTCTCGCACGATTCATGGCAAACAGGTCGGCCTCATGGGCACTCACATCGATGACACTATTAACGCAGGTGATGAAATCCTTCAGGAGGAAACAAAGGACACGGAACGCCGATTTGATGCTAAGCCGAGGGAGTACGATCGCTTTCTTTTCGCTGGGTTACAGGTCGAAACCACTCCTTCAAGGTATCTTATACATCAAGAGCGATACTGTGACCGGCTTCAAACCCTCCCCAAGGATTGTATCCATCACGAATTCCCATGCGGTCGCCAAGAACTTGCGTGGATCTCACTTTCGCGCCCGGATATTGCGGCCGAAGTCAACTTACTTTCCCAAGTGACTTAGACTACATGGAGCGGGGAAGTTTTGAAATGCATCAATGGTGTCATCAAGTACGTGAAGCAGAAGCCGCGCAGGGGTATACAATAACAGAAGCTTAACTCCGACTCTCTCTCGATCAAGGTTTTCTGATGCGTTCTTCTCCAATGCCGAAAACTTGTGATCTCAACTGGGATATCTGATTTTGCTTCGCGACGGTCGCCGAAATATCCTTCACTCTGACAGCTATAAATGGAGGCGGGTGGTTCGATCAGTTTTGGGTGCTCAAATAGAGGCTTTTGCAGACGCTGCTGATTTCAGTTATTCTCCGCGCCACGACATGGAGCGTATTTTGGGCCATCCACTACCACTCAATATGTACACTGACTCTGACAGCCTCTTCAAAGGGCTCAAAAAATGTAGTGCAATGCCCCGAAGGAGAGAAGACCATGAAGGCGTTCGAAATCTCCCTCTCTTAGGGTGTCGGAGCGAACAGGGCACTCTCTTGGGAGGTGCAAATAGCCGGATAAGTAGGAAAATATCCGGAGATTCGGTGAATAACCTCGTACGAGGGCGAACTGAACATAATACGTAGTGTATTTCCAGTATTTGGTTTTCAGTGACGCAGGGCGGCTGAGCTTCCGTGTGGAACCGAGATCTTCCTTAGTAGAGGTGAGAACTCGCAAAGGCGGCAAAAACTCAGGACCAAGAACCCTGGCTCGGGCGGTTTACTGGGTGCGCCGGCGGCGACGCCGGTGCGCTAAGTGGTACTGTGTCACACGAGTACTATGCGTGTGCACAGTACAACCCCCAAAAGTTGGCAACTAATTAGCCCAAGATATCCGCAAACGCGGCAAACCTCCGCAGTTCAGCCATGTCCCACGGGTCTTTCTCCTACTAATAGAGCTATTATTACTCATAGTGTTCGAACTCACCGACAAGTCGGAAAAACAATCAAGTGCCTAAAATCCCTTTTTCAAGGCGATGCACTTCATCAAAAACTCAACAACTATGGAGCGCAGACTTATGATAGATATTGAATCTGCAAAAGAGGCTTATACAGCTCGGGAGATGAGTGATGTTGGACGGATAAGGAGCAAGGATAAACCGGCGGATGATCTAACTACGTACGGTCGCTGTAGCGCATTTGAGTCCATTCTCGATGAAGGGAGTATTGATCTTGATGTTTTCCAGTGGGTCATCAAACCCGATAGTAGGGAAGTAAGTCATGACACTCCAACACTTGGCCTTGAAGAGAGGAGAGTGAAAGATTTTTAGCACAGTGCACTGCGCACTACGCATTTTGTACTGTTTTGTATTGTCTTCACTGCTTTCGTATTAGTGCTCGTATGAATTAGACGCTGAAAAGTATGAAGCGTTAATGGTTAGCACCCTTTCTTGCTTCTAATTAGGACACACCCCGTCACCTGTCTGCACAGAAGCACTGTCTCATCATCTTGTAAACTCTGTTTTTTTGTCTACGTCTGCTCCCTGCAAACTTAACTCTCGTCCTGCGACGGGCATAGTAGACTTGACACAGTAAAAGTTGTGAATCATCGTCTCTTGCGACAGATGCACGCACACGAGTACATATCCTCCACCAATTACACCCAAGGCACGGCTGACCATCCCCTAGTAGCGGCAGTATATATCGCACAGCGCGATCAGAAAAAGGACCAATTCAGTAGAACGGCCCTGACAGTGGGTGCACTTTATGTCCAACGGTCAAGCAAAAAATGTTACAGGGCATGCGTAAGATTCGAAAGCAGGTATGGACGTATTTTTGAGAATGTACCCTTCCCCACCAGGGCAATGTGGAACATACTGTAATGTTGAACATATAGCGAAGAGGACGCAAAACAATGATTTTGGAATGCCAAAAAGTGCACTGCCAAAAAAAGGACTTTTTTTTGCAAGGGTAATTTGGAACAGACTGTATCATACAGTTCAGTTTTTTGTACATTTTGTTATTTTACAACATTTAAAAACTTTTTAACTTTCAAGGATACATTTGGGAAAAATGTTAGCTTTCGTCATTCTACTACATAAGAGATTACGTTTGATACCAAAATTGGCCTCAATGGTGGGAAATTGGAAAAAGTCCCAAAAACGCATACAGCAATGTATCCAAATGTCTGATTCGAATTAAAATTTCAGCATTTTAGAAAAAGGTGTTCCAAATTACCCTGGTGGGGAAGGGTATATATTCATAAGACGGCTGTGAAGATAATAAGTAACAAAGGTTTGGGTTTCATGCTCGATGCAGAAAATTAATGACGAAAATATCCGAACTTTTGGGGCGCTTTTTTATTGATAGTTGCTATCAAAGAGTGGTGGAAAATGTTCGAGTTATACGTCCGAAGAATAGGCCTCCTCATAGTTTGTTTTCTGTAACTGACGAAGAAATTAATTGGAAAATTTCATCGAATAGGATTGTTGTAGAAAATTTGTTTGGGCGACTGACAAAGACTTGACATGTATTGAAAGAGGGAGAAAGATATCAAAATTATATTTTTAGGTTCTGTGAATCTTTCGCTAATGCTTACATTTTCTCGCATCCGTTGCGGGCCGAAGACGGTGAAGTTAACAATCAAATTAGAAATCATCTATTCAGAATTGGTGAGAATATTTGGAACCAACAAAAACTTTCTCAAAGCCTTATAGGAATAGGAGACAAGGGCGAATGACGGCCAAGATGCATGAAATTGAAAGTGATGAAGATACAACTAAGCCAAACATGTTCGGGTAATTTACGGGAAATATGCACATTTGAAAAAGCTTGATCTTTACTGAGTTAAGCTTGATTTTATATGATGATTGTCTTTTTATAATCCTATAAAATTTTGCATATGCGTTTGATCAGAACTGTTGCATACATAGCTCACATTTACATGAACTATGCAATGCATAGTTCATGTAAATGTGAGCTATGTCATTGTAGTCACCAATGATTTGTGCAAGAGATCAAGTGAGATAGACATAAGCAAATTCAACAAGTGGCATGCTGAGAACAAATGCTTTTCGGGCTCACCCAATCATGTTTGCTTATGTCTAACTCGCTAGACATAAGCGGCTCGTCCCAAAAGGGTTAAGCTTACTGTGCGCAAGACAGTGTCCTAAAGGAGGATATACCGTTCAACATGTCCCCACACCAACTTCAACTATTGCGGAGGCTAAAGTAAACAAAGTGCAGGGGGCAATAATCAAAATGAAATAATATTCAAACGAGGAAATGCCATATCTGGACTTCCAATCATAATAGGTACTAACCAATTTCCCCTCTGCGTCATTTGCGCGTAATGTGCCATTTTTCGTGCTTCCCAGTATTGGTAGCGTGACAAACTTTTGCAATAATTGCAATTTATGTTCGATATCGAACTGCAGCATTCATTGCAATACTTTTAATTACTTGCAATAGGATGTCTATATTGCATATGGCATTATACTGCAAGAACAATATATTGCTTGGAACCCCTGAGATTAACCAAGTGGTATCCAACGGCTCTCAAAAATCGCGCATCTGATGCTTTTTAAATATGACAGGTCGGGAGGACATGCACAAATGCAAGTTATACCCTCTGCCCTTCACTTGGGAACGCCAGTAGATTAAAATTCCCATATCACTGCTCTGCCTGTTCTGTCTGTACCACGATGACTGTGTTCATTTACGAATGTACCCGCTGAGTTGATCTCTTGCCAAAGCTTTGAATTCTTGTTCTATTCATTAAAGATGAAGCACCGTAGCTATCAAAGATAGCTTGGGTGATCTGAAACCATGCAGAAGTTTGTGAATGCTCCTTCCTTGGAGCTTCCTCGCTGAGATGTCGTTAAATGAATAGGAAAATCTAATACAGAAACCTGTTTCCTATCAACTGCCGTCAAAAGTTAGGATAGAATTGGTTTCGCACTATACTGACACTCGAGAACGACGGATTTCGACGAATGGAGAAGGTCTTTGTTCTTAAATGGTGTTCTAAGTCTCTTCTGTATGCTGCAGATATCCTATGCAGCTGCTTCCTCTGAAACGTCGTTCTTGCTCCTCATCTCAAGAATTGTGTGGTCATGTAATGTTCTCAACATCAAAAAAGACCACTCGAAAAAGGGTACGGAGAGCTGTAGAAGAGAAGAGCTGCATTGCACTTTCTGAACAACGTGCGCTGTTTCCGAAAAAGGCGTGAGCCGCTTTATGGCACAAATGCGAGACGGCACAGCACTTTTCTCCGTCCCTCAAAAAGGGATACGCCAGCGAGGTCCATTGTCAATGCTCTCATAGATGGTAACGTATCCCAAACTGGTTCTTAAAGCCATAAGTGCCTCTTGCCAGGGGGATGTTCGAACCTCGACACATATTGTGGTTATATAAACCGCCCTCGAAGTGCTCGATGCCCATCCGAATTGATCCCAATCATCTTCAGCATCTAACAACATTCCTGACTCCCTTCAACATTAATCACAATAACTCTGACTACTCATTTTCATCAAATGAAGGGTTTCCGAGGGGTTTCCTTGTTCTGCACACTCTTGACTCTTTGTACCCTCGCGCTGTCGGCTGAAATCCATCCCAGCGAACCTAAACATTCTAACTCAAATGTTAACGGAGTGGCTACTTTCATGAACTCTGGCCCCCATCGTTCTTTGTTCGGAACAGCAGCAGTCACCCCTGCACCAGCCGCCGCCTTCAAACCTGGTGTTCATCCTCGTGTTCTCTTTGACAAAAACGGGTGGGAAGAGCTCTTGCAGCGATACGCAAATGCTGATACCTTCGATCTGCCCACTTCATGGTCCTACTTCAATCGACGAGCATCCCTACATTTGGCCGACTCGAACACCGTCGTAAAGACACTCGCCCAAATGGAACGAGAGGGAAGTACTGCAGTGTACACTGCAGATGAAGACCTTACGGACCTGTCCTCTGTTTCGAAGCAAAAGCTGGACGCACTGCAGTCGCTCGCAGGCCACATCATGAAAATGTCCGAGAGCCACCACCAAAGCTTCTTCATCTGTGCAGTGTGGACCAGTGTCAATGAGAAGGTTGTTGCAGAGCGAGGAAAGGGCGAGTCTTTCATGACCACCACCACTGACGACTGTATCAAAGCATCAGTAGCGTGGGCAAAGGTGCTCCTGGCCCATCGCGCTGTCAACTGTGCCGGCAAATGTCCTAATGGCGACGGCGGCGCTCGAGCGTTTCTGTGGGACGAAGACGTGTGGTTTGAGGTATCTAATGACTGGTTCTCGGCGGGCGCGTCACTGGCACTCACCTTGGATGTGCTGTACTATCGTTTCTCTGCGGAAGAGCGGCGTGTTGTGCTGAGCGCTTTGGCGCTGCTCATGCACAAACAGACCTCGTGGGGCACGGCACTCCAAAGCTCACGACGCTCTCCAAACGCCGCCGAACACCCCCACCGCATATTCAGCAACTGGGCCTTGTACCACGGTAACCTATATATCACCAATCTTGTGCTTCAGGGCGAGAGAAATTTCGACCCATATGCGAGCTCCGTGTTGTCGTCCAGTGGCGACAGCGGTTTCAACACGGGACTCAACCACCGCTTCAGCGCTCTTATCAAGGCTTACATGACGCATGCGGTGTATCCCGACGGGGCAACGTTCGAGGACGCGTACACTTACTTTATCGCGCTGCGCGAGGGATCACTTGCGCTACTGGCTGCTGAGCGCCGCGGCTTACGCGTTATCGACACCGACCGCTTCCGCGGCCTCATCCATAATGTGGCGCAGATGATGGAGCCATGGCAGTGCGCTCGCATTGTGGGGCACTCGTCGGGCGGAGGTATCTCGTACCCGGCATGGGCCGCGCTGTTCAAGTTTGCGTACCCCGATGGCGCGCTGCCGCAGATGGTGTGGAAGCAAAGAATGGGAAAGCACTTCAAGAACAACAACCCGTGCCGTATCCAGTGGGGACAGGTTCTCACGCATGTCACCGTACTCGGCCTCGAGCATGGCACTTCGACGTATGCCGACTCGCCGCAGGGTTTGGAGAAGGAGTTTCTGCAACATTTCCCGCTGTCGTACTTCAGCCCTCGTCGTGGTCTGCTGATTGCCAGAGGCAGTGAAGCGGAGAACGCCATTTATGTACACTTCGATGCTCGCCCCGATGCGTTTCTTCCTGGACATGACAACGCGGACCGTGGCGTGTTCACACTGAGCGCTTTCAAGACGTCATGGATTGACGACCATGTATGGAATCGCAACGTGGACTCCAGAAAACACTCGCTCATGCACGTGGACGGTATGGCCCAGGACGCCAAGGCACCGTCCGTGGCGATGGTTAGTGTGGAGGATAATGGACGCGAGGTTGTGGCGACTGCGAACCTCACGTACGCATACAACGTGCAATGGGCGAATAACTGGCCTTACGACGCAGCGCCAATGGCTGCGGTGGCCGTATATGATGAAGACGGCTCAATGAGGAAGGTCGGTAGGCGCTTTGATGTAGCGGAATATGGACACCCGCACGATTTCGGATGGCCTAAGGAGGACGACTGCACGGACCTGGGCTTCACGCGAAAGCAATTCAATATGCATGGCGACGCAGATGTCGGATTCAGAGGCATGTGGGTGTGGAAACGAAACTATCGCGAAAATGCTCTACAATGGATGGTGCGCTCCGTGGTGCTGAACCGCGGAGTGTCGGGACCCGGCTTCTTCATGGTGGTCGACTCTGTTCGAGTGGGTGACGTAGATGGCGGGGCTGTTGAGAGTACGAACAATAAGTTTGAGTCATATCTGATTCTGGGGGATCGCGTTGAGGTGGAGAATGAATCGTCAAGCTGTGACGGTGACAGATGTCGAATTGTGCTGGTGGACGACGGTATTGCTCAGGTAGACGTGCACGTGTTGACAATGGGACAGAAGGCATCGTACCGTGTGGAGAAGTATACGAGCGACAGAGATCATACAAGGCTGATCATTCGCAGCGATAATGTTGGAGAGGAGCTGTTCTGGATGGCGTTCCACCCACATGTGGGAGAACCGGAGCAGTTCTCGATGGAAGCACTGGCAACTGGGTCGGTGAGGGTTGTCTACGACGATGAAGAGTTTGTTTACGGCATTGATTCTGATACGCACGGAGTGGTGCGGGGCGAATTGGATGGAGAAGACGCGCTGAGATCACGCAGTTCTCCTCCAGCGCCGTCACCGTCAAATAGTGCATCGCCCAGTGCATCGCCCAGTGCATCGCCCAGTGCGTCGCCCAGTGCGTCGCTCAGTGCATCACCAAGCCCTTCCGTATCCATGGCACCATCAGTATCCGCTTCAGCAAGTGCGGTACCAACGGCATCGCAAAGTGCTGCTCCTAGTGAAGCTGTGGCTACTGCCTCGGCTTCCATTACTCCGTCTCCGAGTGCGAGTTCATCCTCTTCTCCGACACGGAAGGGGGGGAATTGGAGAAGAAAGTGGTGGTTGAGACGTAGATGGTGGAGGCGCACCTGGTGGAGGAGGCGTAGAGGCTCTTCCAAAATGTACATTGAATGACTTGTATAGAACAGGAGTGTGAATACTAAATAACTTCCTAGTGTGCTACGACATGCTTCGCGCAGAGCACTGCAATTAAGCTTTTATTCCGCGATAAGATGCAGAGCCCGTCGCGCTTCATTGCAAGGATAGATAGCACCTGGTGGCATCCACTGGCTCGGAAACAATCGCGCATGTGCTGCTGTGACGCTGGAGATGACATGTTGTATCTACAAATGCAGTTTGACAATTTGATCTTTTGGAAACGCCAAAAGATCAAATTGTCGGAGCGCTCGAAAACGCGAAACTGGTGATCGTATTCGTGCTCGGAATTAAGAAGAAATACAGTTACTGCACACAATATGCGCGCTTTGATCGCTTTATGCTCAATGGTGTCATGTCCTCAAGCTCAGCTATACTCTGCAATGCTGCATGACACGGACGAAAACGTTCGTCAAATCCGGCAAGTTTTGTTTTTGATAACAGTTAAGCAGATTTCAGCGTTAGGCGGCCCAAAACTCATTGCCGTAACTGTCGGCAACGGACTTTGATTCTGCAATCGAATGGTTATGCTTCCGAAGTGAAGGCAACAGTCGTACCACTACGAACGAATACTTGGTGCCATTTGGCGGGTTCCACGACACTCCCCACTTGCAGTTCTGATTGTAGACCACGCTAAGATTATCATCGTGTTCCAGCGCCTCCCAAGTACGCTTACAAAGGAGTCCCATACGGATCCTTCCCGCCCTCATCGCCAATTTGCGGTTTATGAATGGCCCAAACGCATTCCTCTCAGGTTGCACATCCTCCTTACCGCTGGTCGAAGTCACCCCCGTCTCGGTCTCTACAATCCAATGACCCGAGGAAAGGTCCAACAACTGGATGGCCACTATGGAATAATTCGATTTGTCATCTCGCCAAGATATCTCTCGTCTAACTACAGAGCATTTGTAAACGTCCATGTCGCGTATCTGAACCTTCGGAACAGAGCTGCTGCGATGCAACGCCGCCCTTGCCTCATGAAAGGCCTCAGCCTGTGACGTAAACAGACCAATGTCTTTGCGCATTGTGGTCGTAGGCCATTGCCCCCTCGTATGATTGGTGCCCCTTATGTGCGTGACAAACCAGCCTGCGTTTTCGTAAACGGGAGCCATGTCCTTCAGAGCCACGCCCTTCACGTCCTTCGCGCCACTCAAGTCAACCAAGATTTTTGCAGTTGCTGGTGCAGCGTTGTGAGCACGCACGACACGTTTGCTGTCTTCGTGCTTGGCAGCTGCATGCTGCGCAGAAGCATTGCGCGCAGCTTTGCTCTCCGCAGCAGACGAGTTGATTCGAATGGCAATGCGTACTCGCGCTTTGGCCTTGTTGTTGTGAGCAAATGAGCTTTTTTCTCGTGGGCCACCACCTACGGTTGTGCGCCTCCTATTGTTCTTCTTCGTCCACGGCCGGTTTTCCTTGTCGGGCTCCGACGGCACCACACGAAAGCTCTTTCTGGGCTTGGCAAAGAACGCCTCCCTCATATACATTTCAATTGCGTACCTGGAGGTGGGCATTGATCTCGCCTTTCTGATATGCGCGTACGGCGGAATGCGCGCCGGATAAGGAGAAAAGTAGCGCGCGTCACGCGAAGCGTGGAGCGATTTGGCTTTGTGTGCAGCTCGAGCAGACGAGAGCGGAGCTCCCACCTTGAAAGCAGAAGGGGTGGGAGGAGAGGGTGTGTTGGTGATCCTAAACGACGGCTGCGTACGCTGGTCACCGTTGTTCAACTGCGGCGGCTTCGGCTGTGACAGCGCGTGTGCATCGCGCGTCGTCGCACGCTGCTCATCACCACCCTTCGGCGCAGCGTGCGCAACAGCGCTCGACAGATAGTGCAGCGGCGCTGGCACGCTTCTCAACACGGGGCGACACGCCGCGTGCACGCGCACGCACCGCGCGTGCTGCGCATCGCGCGGCACTGCGTGAGCGTCGCGCAGCGACGTGCGTCGCAGGATGGGGCGCAGCGCGCCAGCCGCGGGCGGCGTGCTGCGCGGCTGGCGGCGCGGCGCGCTGGGCGAGATGATGTGGTGCGCGCCCCACGACACTCTCTTCCGCTGGCGCGGCGCGGTGCGCGCGGTGCGCGTGGTGGGCGCGGTGGGCGCGGTGGGCGCGGGGGGCGCGGCGCGAGTGGGCGATGAGTGTTGGGTGGTGACGCTCATGGCGCCACACACGGCGCTGTTGAAGCGTACCATGGTGGTGATGGATTGGGGCTCGGAACGAGCCGCTTTGGGCGGCGTTGCGGGCGCGCTGCGGCGCGGATCGGAGCGCGGCGCGTTGGATCGCGAGCAGGGTTGGAAGGGAGGCTGACACATGTTGCTGAGAGAGCGCGGCGGAGGAGAGCATGACGAGCGAAGTCGGCGAGCTGCGCGGGCGCAGCGCGGGGGCTTTTATAGTGCGCGGCGCGCGGGGAGGAGAGCGGGAGAGCGGGAGAGGAGCGGAGAGGAGCGGAGAGCGGTGGAGGGAGAGGGGTGCGGAGAGGGGGCGGAGAGGTGCGGTGGAGAGAGGGCGGGCGGACGTGGAGTGTCGGTAGCGCAGAGGCGGCGTGGAGAGCGAGCTGCGAACTGTGCAGTCAAATGCAGAGGCTGCCACGAAAGTGTGCGCTGCGCGCGCATCTCGCTGTCGGGGCGCGAAGGTGTACTCGGCGCGCGTCGACGACCCAGCGTCGTGCCGCAGATACAACCAACCACCGCGCGCCAGCACCGTTGCGCGCCAGTGCAAAAAACAAAAAAAACCCCCTAAAAAAAAAAAAAAAAAAAAAGAGGGGGTGCGTGTTTTTACTTTTTCTTGTGCTCGCTGTTCTACACAAACGGCCGCGCTGCAGCAACAACATCGCGCCCATGTCCGCGCGCCGTCAGCCGCGTCCGCGCCGCGCGCGCACGCATCTGCCCATCGCGCGGCGCGCGGCGCGCGTGCTCCGCGCGCTCCGCGCGCGCGCAGCGTGCACCCGCACCCGCGCGCAGCTCGCAGCGCGCGCCATGGTGCGCGCGCCTTGTCGCGCGCGCCGCCAGCGCGCCGCCGCCGCCCGCCGCCGGCAGCAGCGCGCGCACCTCGCGTCGGCGCTCTCCGCGCGTGCACACGCCGCTCACCGCCGCGTGCGCCGCCGCCGCCGCGTACAAGCCCCTTGCGCGCCACGGCGGTGGTTCAATGCCCACTTCTTCCGCCCACAGCGACTGTGTGAACACGAAGCATTCCTCCGCCCTCATGAACGGTTCCGACTTGGATTTGTGCAACGCGCCGCCCACGTGCGCCCTTCTCACGCTGCCCAGGTCGCCCAGCGACGCGTCCTTGTGTCGTTGCAGCGCGTCCACGCACACGTCCTTTCGTCGCCGTTGCACCGGCGCCTTGCGCCCCGTCTCCACCTTGGCGCTCGCGCCGCGCGCCACCGCGTCCGGCAGCTCCGGCATGGGCGGCGGCGATTCGCGCCCGCGACACAGCGAGCCCTTCACAAACGCGTCCTGCAACGCGTCCTTGGCGCTGATTCTGAGCTGCGGGTCGTACTGCAGCATGCGCGTTGCCAGCGACAGAAACACGTCGTAGTCCACCTGCGAGTGGCCGCCGCTGGCGCGTTTGCGACGGCCGTTGCACGCGCCCGTGTGGTAGTCCACAAACTGCTCGATGGGCTTGGAGCGCGGCGCGCTGGCGGCGTGCGACGACGACGGGTTGGCGCGCAGGCGCCACTCGCCCGACTGCTTGTCGCGCTCGAAGAACAGCGCGCTCTTGGAGCCCTGCTCCAGCATGTGCGCGGGCGGCACGCCCAGCCGCTCCACAATGATGGCCATCTGGTCGGCCTCGTCGTTGCCGGCGAACAGCGGGTAGCCCGTGTGCAGCTCGATCAGCATGCAGCCCAGACTCCACACGTCCACCTGCGTGGAGTACGGCAGCCCCAGGATCACCTCCGGCGCGCGGTAGAAGCGGCTCTGCACGTACGTGTACATGGACGGCGAGATGCGGCAGCTGGCGCCAAAGTCCACCACCTTGATGGCGCTGCGCTGCGGGTGGCGCAGCAGCACGTTCTCCGGCTTGAGGTCGCAGTGCGCAATGTTCACGTCCGCGCGCGCCAGGAAGCACAGGCACGACAGGATCTGCTTGCAGAACTTGCGCACCAGGTTGAGGCTCACGCCGTAGAAATCGGTGCTGCGCAGCAGGTCGTACAGCGAGAACGACAGCAGCTCCAGCACCAGACAGTGGTGGCCGCGGAAGATGAACTTGTCGCGCAGGCGCATGATGGAGTGCGCGTCCAGCGGGTCGATGCGGTTGAGGTACGACGTCATGCGCGCCTCGCTCAGCGCCTGCTCCACGTACAGCGAGTGGTTCTTGATGATCTTGATGGCCACGTGCGTGCCGTGCGCGGTGTCGTACGCGCGCACGACTTGTCCAAACGAGCCCCTGCCAATCACCTTTTCCAGCGTATAGCGGTTGTTGAACAACTCGCCCGTCCTCACAATGTAGTCGTAGTTCTTATCGCAGTACTGCACCGACATGGGCGACGCCGCGCGCGCAGCAGCAGCAGCAGCAGCAGCAGCAGCCGCGCTGCCACCACCGCCACCGTCTCCACCACCACCACCACCACCATCATCATCACCGCTGCCACCGGGCGCGCCATGCGCCGCGCGCTTCGACGCGCCGGCGTGCACCAGCAGCGAGCGCGCGCCCGCGCCCGCGCCCGCGCCCGCGCCCAGCCGCGGCGCCGGCGCGCCGTGCGCGCCCTCGAAGAAGGCGCGGTTGATGGCCTCGTACGTGGCCATCAACCTGACGCTCAGCCGCACCACGGGCGTCACATACGGCAGCGCGCAGCGCGCCGCCTTGCTGCGCTGCGACGACAAGTGTCTCGCCCTCGGCGCCACCTCCACCGCGCTCTTCTTCGCCAGGTACGAGTTGCACGCGCGGAACGCCGAGCGTCGCCTCACGCGCGGCGCGCGCGTGCCGTCCATCGCCGCCGCCGACGCCGCCGTCGCCGCTGCCGCCGTCGCCGCCGCCGCCGCCGCCGTCGTCGTCGTCGTCGTCGCCGTCAACGCGCCCAACTGTGTGGGCGGCACACAGCAACAACGCGCGACGTAGCCGGGGCGCGCAACGCGCGTTCAAAATCGCTTTGAAAGCGCGCGCGCCTTCGCTGACAAAAAAAAAGAAAAGGGCGAACAAGGGGGGGGTGGGGGGGGGTGGGGAGCGCACGCCTGCAAAAAAAGGCGCGCCAGCGCGCGAGAGCGCTCGCACGCGCGCACGCGGACACGCCAATTGCTTTCCGCCACACGTGTGCACGCATGCCACGTGAAAGGAATGTTCCCCGCCGCTTTTGCGCGAAGCGCACACCGCAGCAGCGCGGCGCGCGAGCTGTGCACGCGGTCCCCCCCGTGAGAGAGAGAGACACACCGCCACACACTTTCTCGCGCGCGCGCGCGCGCGCAAAAAGTGCTCGCGCCGCTTTTGCGGGGATGCGGCGCGATGGCGGCGGCGTGCTGCTCTTTTTCGGGCGACGCGCTGCAACGAGCGCGCATCGCGTAAAACAAAAATGCGCCCCGACGCTCGCGCGCCCGCGCCGTGGCGCGCGCGCGTTGGCGTCAGGGTCGATGCGCGCGGTCGTCGCAAACACGCCGCATCGCCGCGCCAAAAAAAGAACAGCCGCATCCGCGCGCCGCGCGTCGCGCCGTTTGGTTTTTGTGTGTGCCCCCCTCCCGCAGCGCACGCCGCGTCCACCAAAAAACACTGCAGGGCGCACCCAAACAGAACGGACGCCGCGCGCGCACGGGGGCCGCAACAGGAAACAGCACGCGCACCCTGCACAAACACGCGCGCGCGCGCTTTCACATGGCGGCGGCGCGCGTAGTGGGAGTCATCACGTGCTTGCAAAACTCGTACGTGGTCCAGCAAATGGCCGCGGCCGGCACGTGGAACATCACGCGCGCCCTCACGCCGCGCAGCAGCCCCGCCGCGCCCTCCTCGCGCGCAATCGCGCGCAGCGCGTCGCGCAGCCCGCCGTAGCGTCGCGCGCCCACCTCGCCCTGCGTCTGCAGCCGCGTCTTGGCCACGTCCAGCGGGTTGGTGGCCGCCGCCGCCACCGCGCCACCCATCCCACCCGCCACGCAGTGCGCGCCCGCCGAGAACTCGTGCTCGCGCCGCGACGCGCCGCGCAGAATGGCGCGCTTGGCGCTCTCGTACGTCACAAAGTACAGCGCCGTGAACGGCACGTTCATCAGCAGCGTGGCCTGATACCCCGCGAAGAACGCGCGCACGCCGTGTTGCTCGTACACCGTCCTGGCGCACTGCAGCACCGACGCGTACGCGCCGCCGCCGCTCAGTTGCATGCGTTGTTTCACCACATCCAGCGGTGTCATCACGCCGTCACTCACCACCGTCGCGCACACACCCGCCATCGCCGTGGCGCCCGCGCGCACGCCGCGTTGTTCGTCGCCGTTGCCGCGCACCGCCTCGTACGTCGCAAAGTACAGCGCGTGCGCCGGCCCGGCCGACAATGCCACCGCGCCCACGCCGCGCCACAGCGCGCGCAGCCCCTCCGTCTGCACCACTGCGCGCGCCACGCGCCACACGCTGCTTCCCGGTGCGTCGAGCGGCGCCACGTACGACTGCATGCGCGTCTTGAGTGTGTCCACCGGAAACATCGCCATGTGCTCCGCCATGCCCGCCGCCGCGCCCGCCACCATGTGTTGCATCGCGCTCAACTGCTCGTCATCCTCCGCGCAAAACACGCGCGCGCGCGCGCGCGACTCATCTGCAGTGTCCGCGCGGCGCGGCGTGGTGGTCACCGTTCGCGGTGGCGCTGTTGTTTTGGCGGATGTTGTATTCGATGTGGCCACTGCCACGGACGCGATCAACGACGGCGGCGGCGGCGGCGGCGGCGGCGGCGCGTCTGCGCCTGCGTCGCGCGTGTTGGCGCGCCGATCGCACTTGGCGTCGCCCGTCATGCTGTTGGAGTGCGCTCGTGTGTTGGCGCGCGCGCTTCAACGCGTTCGTTGTTGCTGAGTGAGCACGACGGCGCTTCGCGCCCCCCCCCGTCGCGCGCGTCGCCGCCGTCGCGCGCGCCGCCAGCGGATCACTTCGCGCGTGGCGCGTTTTTTTACATGCGCGCGCGCGTGTGTGTCACGCGTCGCTGTAAGCAATGCCACGTGGCGCGCGTGTGGCGCGCCTCCCTCGCGTTTTGGCGGGAATCGTTTTGCGTACTTTTTGGCGCCAAGCGAAACCGCCAAGCAACGCGCATTGCATGTATGAGACGCAGTGCTCCTACTCACACCTCCCCCCTGCCTTCCTTTGCGCTCGTATCTACTTCGCTGCGCGCTCTCATTGCCACCCGCCGCCTCCTTCCGTGCCGCGCAAGCCATGGCCTCGCTCACCGCCTCCGCCTCCGCCTCCGCGCCGCGCGGGCCGCGCGCCTCCCGTCGCGATGACCAGCCGCCCGTCACCGCCTCGCTCGACTACGCGCTCATTCGCTCGCGTCTCAAGGAGTTTCTCAAGGCCTTTGCCGCCGACGACTTCTCCTCCGGCTCCAATCTCAAGTACATGACCCAACTCAACCAAATCTTCGAGCGCACGCGCAACTCGCTCGTCATCCACATGCACGACGTGTACAAATGGGGTCTGCATGCGTCCAACTTTGGCGCGCACAACGCGGGCGGCATTTCCACGCTGCTGCACGAGGAGATTGTGGCCAATGCGCGACGCTACACCGAGTTGTTTGCAGAGGCGGCCGATGAGATTATTGATGAGCTTCGCGCCGCGGATCCGCTGGCATCGCAACGCGCGAGCGAACGCGCCACCGATCGAATCGAGAGTTTGATGGAGACGCGACGTCAGAGAGAGGAACAGTTTCGTCACGCGCAGCTGCAAAGTGAGAATCTTGCGCGCAATGCGGATGATGTGCATAATGTGAATCAACCGGCTGGTCCGGCAGCGGACCCGAACAACCTTGTGCCGCCGGCCATGACGCGCTTGTTTGAGACGTTGCTGATCCCACAGCCCACCGAAAAGGCCATTCCGTTGCGCATGGTGCGGTCGGAGCATGTGGGACGACTGGTCACGGTGTCGGGCATTGTGACGCGTATCACGGAGGTGAAGCCCAAGGTACAGGTTGCTACGTACACTTGCCACTCGTGCGGGTATGAGGTGTACCAACACGTTGGTGGCAAGTCGTACATGCCCGTGTTGGCATGCCCCACGCAAAACCACCAACGCGGACAGAACACCGAACTCATCCCGAACTACAAGGCATGCAAGTTTGTCAAGTACCAGGAACTCAAACTGCAGGAACCGGCCGATCAGGTGCCGATTGGAAGCATTCCACGAACCATCAATGTGAAGCTCAACGCGGAGCTCACGCGCAGCTGCACGTCGGGCGATTCGGTCGATATTAGTGGCATCTTTCTTCCCGCGCCCTTCACGGGATACATGGCGCTCAAGGCCGGATTTCTGGCCAACACCTTTCTGGACGCCACGCATGTAATACAAAAGAAGAAGACGTACGACCAAACTGTGCTTGATGATGAAACAAATGATGCGCTTGTCGCTCTGAGGCACGACACAGAGGTGTATGACAAGCTGGCCAAGTCCATTGCGCCGGAGATCTTTGGAAACGTCGACGTGAAGAAGGCGTTGCTTTTGCTTTTGTTGGGTGCTCCGCCGAAGAAACTGCCCGACGGCATGCGCTTGCGCGGCGACCTGCACATCTGTCTCATGGGAGAGCCGGGTGTGGCCAAGTCTCAACTGCTAAAGCATATTGCCAAAGTGGCGCCGCGAGCGGTGTACACCAACGGTAAGGGAAGCTCTGGCGTCGGTCTCACCGCAGCCGTCATGCGAGATCCAGTCACCAACGAGCTCATGTTGGAGGGTGGTGCGCTTGTTCTTTCCGACATGGGCATCGCTTGCATTGACGAGTTTGACAAGATGAACGAGGTGGACAGAACAGCTATTCACGAAGTGATGGAACAGCAAACCGTGTCCATTGCGAAGGCGGGCATCACCACCAGTCTCAATGCCAGGGCTTCCATTCTCGCCGCCGCCAACCCTGCATACGGTCGTTACAACAAGTCCAAGACTCCTGCGGAGAACATCAATCTTCCAGCCGCTCTGCTTTCCCGTTTTGATCTGTTGTTTCTGCTTCTGGACGCCCCCAGCTACGAGCACGACATTCATCTGGCCAGACACGTCACGCACGTGCACAGAACCGGTGCTCATCCTCCGCTCGGCTTTGAAGCCATCAGCCCCAAGGTGATTCGAGCGCACATTGCCGCCGCGCGCAAGGTGAACCCCATTGTGCCAAAAGATGGCCGAATTACAGAGTTCTTGGTGAACAACTACGTGGCCATGCGCGGTGAGGATGTCGAAGAGGGACGCGAGGCGCAGGGTTACACCTCCCCTAGAAAGCTGCTCAGCATTCTTCGCCTCGCGCAAGCGCTCTGTCGCCTGAGACTTGCGCCGCGTGTTGAGCTGGAGGACCTGCAAGAGGCGCTTCGTCTGATGAACGAGAGCCAGGCTTCGCTTCAGGATGGCAAGAAGGGTAAGCGACGACGTGAAGACGAAGATGACGATGACGATGACATTTTCAACGAAGGTAACATGGGCGATGATGGTAGTGAGGATAGCAGAATATGGCGGCTGTATACCTTGATTAGCCAACAAATGGAAAAGGACAACAGAACGGTGATCGACATTGATGCCGCGGAAAAGGTGTGCGATGAGAATGGCTTCACACGCGATGAACTCATCAAGACCATCGAGCAATACGAAGATTTGGACCTATGGGTATATGACAACTCTGAACATAGAATCAGACTCGTCTAACAACAACAGAACACGGGTCATTAGATACTTTGTTTTGCCGTAAAAAAAAAAGGCGCAATAAAGAAATGGGAGTGCTGTGCTCTTCATCAATACACGCCAACGACCGGGCTGCTGAAATTGTAACGCTGACCCTTTTTCAAGTCTACGAAGGTACCGAAGGTACCAAAGGTACCATACCTGTGTTTCGGGATGTGAAGACGAGAGCAAAGCGCAAAAGCCATTCTTCTATATTCGCCCAATCAGCTTTCTACATATGTCCAGTTTCTGTTGCGGCTTACGCCAACGCTTGGGAATGCTCTCAGTGCATCATGGAAGTGGATCAATCTGAGGATCATGTTACAACGAAAGCCGGAAATGAGAACCAGAAAGATCATCAATGATTTTGTGACTACAAGGGTAGTCCAGCGATCGTTGGAATTTAAAACCATGTGCAGTCCGCACGAAAAATAGGACGTCGTGGGTGTATGAAGGAGGCGTTTGCGAATGCTGAAGGAGACATAATATGACATATTATGTGGAAGTTTCGAAGTCGCAGAAGTGTAATGTTTAAAGCAGTCTTGCTGTATTACCAGAATGTAGCACTCCTACCATTGTTACTTGCTAATGCCGCACTGATTTTCCTCTGGTTTCTACGTTTTGGTGAGTAAAACTGCCATTAAACCAGCGTTTCTGCGCCGCACTTTTAACTCTCAGAAACTTCTATTTTGAAAGCACACAAGCCGCTCACTCTTTTCCTTCGTTTTTTTTTATCATACCTTCCGTTTCTTGAATAGACAAGACATACTCGTCAGAGCTCCAAGTAGCTTTCTAACGCTAACATTGGGGAGCAATAAGCTGCGTGTGTGTTCTCAAGTTGTGCACAAACCCACTCGTCCTCAATTCCATCTCCTTCCTTCTCCAACTCCTCTCCTCAATCTCCAATATTTTCATAATTCAAAACCGCCCCTTTCTTTTTCTATTGTGTCCTTCAGTTATGGTTTCTTGTATAGTCCTGTGGGCATTTCTGTCACTGGTGCACCATATCCAGGCAGAATTTCAACTATCAAACGCGTTGTCTGGAACGAAACTAAGATGTTGCGTGATTCATCAACCCCCAATTGTGTTTATGGACCCAAACATATACAGTAATGTACGAGCAAAGTTTCTTTCCCTCTACAGAATCTCGACAACTAGTGCTGACAAGCTCATGACCTTGTCTTTGTCCTTTCTAAGAACGGAATCAACGGCCTAATCGTAGACTACTTGCGAGAGATGCAAGCGCTTCTGGATTGGCAGTGCTCTGCAATCATACCCTACACTGAAGGAAATGGAACAAGCTTTAACATCTTCGTCGAAATGATGCATAATTGTACCGAAGACGGTTCCATCAAAGATGATGCACGATGTCAGTGTGATATCGGAATTGGCGGTTGGTACCTTTCTGCGAAGAGATACCAACTCGTAGATATTCTCCCTGCGTTTATTCATGAAGGTATTCGTGTCTCATTTCACGTCTCCAGCACATTTTTGACCGGGGAGGACTTCTTCTTCCTCACGACGTTTGACGTGCGATCGTGGGTTTGCATCTTTTCCCTTATCTTGCTCTTTGCTCTTGCCAAGTTAGTGGACCGTCGCTTTGTACCAGTTTCAATTGATCTGGACCTAAAAGAGGATGTTCGTCTATATGAAAGGCCATGCTGGCCTTTTCATCGAGAAGAATGGAATTATGACCGCGTAGGAGAGGCAATGAAGAGCACTGGTAAGTCCATGGAAACAAATCGATTGAGGTCTGTCTTGCAGGCGTAACTAACTCTAACGTTTTGTTCGAATCTTTATAAAGTGGGCAAACTACTGCTTCAGCCTGGGAATGAACACGGAGAATCGACCTGTCACTCCTGGCTATTGAACATTACTCTTGGCATTTGTGGGTTGTTCATCGTTTTGTCATATGAAGCCAGGATGACGTACGTTCTCACCAGGAACCCAGGTTAAATCTTATTGTACGAAGGTTCTAACATTTTTGTCCTTATTTCCGAAGCGCCTTCCTCGTTCAAGAGAGGGTGAACCCCGAATTCCAATCTATTGAAGACTTGAAGACTTGTCGAATCAGGCCCGGAGATGTTTGTGTGCCCCGTGGAAGTGCAATTGAGAATTTCTGGAATGAGGCTATCGCAACCAGGTAAGTGTACGACGATAACTGAATTCGTTTAAGAGTCTCATTTTCAGGACTTCTGACCCCTCTCGCTTTCTCATGGTTGCTCATGCCATGTAGTGAATGTCACAAAGGAAATATGCCCTCTCTTCGAGGGTCTTTCGAGGAGATATTGGAAGCCGTTGCAAATAGAAGCTGCAAGTTTGGGCTTGTTCCTGATTCCACAGTCACCTCTGCGATTCATGGAATGTATTGCGGCCATCTACTTAAAAGCGAAGAGAATATATTCATCGATGGACTGGGCATGGTTCTTCCAAAGAACTCTCCGTTCACGGAGGCCATGAGCCTAGCTACACTAGAGATAAGAGGCAGAGCATCAACTCCGAGCTGGGAGGAATACTTTCGGAAAACGTCTGAGTGTCGGGCCGACACAGAAAATGGTGTAATGTTCTCAAAGCTGCGAGTATTCTTCGTGATGGCATTTGCAGCTGGCGGGTCATTTTTGATAATCTCTTTGGTTGAGAGGATCAAACGTAGAACGCGCAAAAGGCTTTCTCGGAGAAGGCAGCTTGTGAGTATCAACTTGGACGACAAGGGGTTTGCGTACTAAGTCACGACTCCTTAGAGGATATGAGTTTTCTCTCATGACGCTGTACTGCTTGTTTGAAGTTGTTCCTGATACCCAGTTTCAGAAACGGGCAAGTAACAGAAGCAGCGCACAAGGCTAAGCTTTCGCCTTTAGTGCTCAGTTCTGGGTGAAGGCGAATATGGACGACAAAACTTTGTCTATTAGCGAGAGCTTGGGCTCTCTCTTACAGCGTTTCTTAACTTCTGGTGTGAATGAAGGTTTGCCAAAACTTGCGTGATTGACATAGCGCATCTGCCCGGAGGCATCGACGATATGAATGCCTGACCCATAACGGATCACAGCATTCTGCAGCCTGGCTCTCAAACGTGGATTGATTACCGTCGTCATGCATGATCAGTTTCCGCTGTTGCTTTTGCATGAATACAGCAGCTTTGTTTTGGCCAACGTCGCACTGGTTCGAGATGGAGTTAGCAATACACCCAGAGGATAATTGCGTGATCCGCCCCCGTTACCACGGTGCAGGCACTTGCGCGCGTGCTCGACACGTGCAATTTTTTGAAATGACTTGCAAGACAGGTAGGCAGGTATGTAAGTTGTAAGGTGTTCAATATCGAGGTTTTCGTGTAGAAAACGCTCTCCTTCGGAGCCAGGTATGTAAGTTGAAAGGTGTACAATATATCGAGGTGAACGTGTAGAAAACTTTGTGGTTGCGTGGGAGGAGAATAACCTCTTGTTTCTCTCGTGCTGCCCAAACCTGAAAGGTTTGCCAGACCAGTAATTCTGGGCCACATGCGCCATTGCTGCTAAAGGAGCACACGCTTCGACAATTGGAGTTCATTGCGTTGACAAGTGTTCATGGAGGGGTAGGGGGTGGAGCAAACAACAGATTGCAAGAACGATCATCGTTCTTGCAATCTGAGTGTGCAGAGTGAGCCTTCAGTTCGATGAGGTCTTCTCTAATACACCATTATTAGCACATGCTGTTCTCGTCATGACAAAATGTTCAGCTGGGATAACCTGGTATGTTACTTGTCTGGCTGCTCGTCTGTACTAATAAGCAAGTGAGGAGCATTGATCACGCTCTTAGCTTCGTACGCACTTGAAGAGTTCCGTGAGCGATAGCCTTTCAAACAAGACCCCTCAGTCACAAGGGCAGAAGCTTAATTGCTGCCGTTTCCTCGAAGCGTCCACTCATTGAACCCAAGCAGCAAATCGATCTTTCCACTGAAAATGCTGGAGAGGCAGTAATTTTTAAAGCGATAATTACGTAGGAGTAAATGTACTTCAAAGCCGGTTATTTCGTTGACAACAAATCAAATCGAAGAGAGCGGCTCGAAAGATTTGCTGGTTGGTGCGGCACCAGAGGTGTCTGGTGCGGCACCAACCGAGACGTATGAAAACCGTTCTGAAGGTACTACCATTGTAACCTACTCCAAGTCAGGTTTACCGCATGATTTCTGTTGGATTATGTTCCGTTTAATCGATTAATAGGAAGAATACACAGCTTTCTTACGGCGACGCCAAGACACTCGTCGATAAGTAGGTACGAAGGACCTTCGTCACGTAAATCGCCGGCTACACGCACACTGCTGCACAAAAGCCTTCTTCATCGTTGGCCTTTCGCCTTGAAAGTTACAAGTTACACATAGCAGCGTAGCTGTGGGTTACACCCAATTGTATGTGCTAGCCAGTTGTCCAACTCCGTCTGGTCTCAAATCTGCCACTCGAAATTACTGTCAGAAAGCTCTTAGGTAAGATTGTACACGTAGTGTTGCCGCGCTGTTCTTCCTATTGCGCCACTGGTTTGTAAGTGCAGGAGACCACCCAGTGGTTCAATGCTCCCAACCGCGCTCTATATGTTCGTATCTATCTTAGTCGCTAGAAATATCGCCCACCTGCCACCCTGTGTAATCAGTGCAAACATGACGGAAGTGTTCTCGCCAACCATACCTTTCCCCGTCTCTGCAGCTGCATTGCTATCCCCAATCGTTCGAACAGCTATCCGATGATTGTCTCGCTCGTTGCCAGCCTCGCCTCGTTCGTTTCTAAGCCCTGACCGCACTCAATTGCACCTCACGCAACGGTGAACGTGTCGCACTTTTCCACCATTTGAAAGCTTGGCGCCGCCCACGCTTTCCAAAAAAGATTTGCTCTACAATGATGGAAACCAGTCTCAACATTCATCCCTCCACATGGAACGTTATGAGCTATGTGTTCCTCACACTCTTCATCAACACCTTGCTCGAGTTTCTTCTATATAATGTCCTGGCATCAAAAGCCACCTTAGACATTCTCCGTGGTCAAAAGGTTGATCTGTTTGATTCGCGGTACGGTTTAGTTTCTCTTCATTCTGTGTACTGGGGACGCCGTCGCAACCGCAACTTACTTTTACTCCTCGGAGCCGTCGTCATCATGACTGAAATCCTGTTTGCGTTTTCGTTCTCAACCGTCACACTTCCAGACTCCATTGACAGAAGAGTTTGGAATCAACCTCCGCACAGCGATATCACATCCGAACAGCTTGACGGATTTGACCTTCGAGCCTCCGTGTTTCCGTGGGCCGTGGGCGACCGATGTTTTAATAGCACCGGTCAAGTGCGTGATATGGCTCCGGAAGAAGAAAACCCGCACTGTGGAGTTGGACGAGGATACATATGGAACGCCACTTTCTTGATGCGAAGACCTTATTTTGATCCGGACAACAGCACTGTGCCATGCGGTGTTTCGTTGCAGAACGATGAAGCACAGTTTGAATTCCCTCGTTTGGGTTTACCCGGCAGCACGATCAGAAGCGATAAACTGAAAACTGTTTCCGAGTCGAGTGGTTGCGAACCGCTATCAAGCTTGTTCGAGCAGGAATCGGAGACGCTCTCGAACTTCTCAATCCCGTTGCTTGAGCGGGAAAATACTCACGTTCTGAGAAGCAGTCGCATGATCTGCTTACTAGAGCAAGAGACATGTCTACTTGTTGAGGACGAGAACCAGTATGTTCTGGTATTCACTACTGATAGGCTAAGCAACTTGGAGGCCGTGGCGTTTCGAGCTTCAGGCAAGGCCTTGGAGAACCTCCGTGACCAAGCTCGACAACTGCGGTTAATGATTGCACTACGCCTAAACGATGTTGTGAATCCAAGCCGAAGGGTTTCGAGAAGTGAAGCATCGCGCAGAACTTTGACGAGAAGAGCCTTCATAGAAGTGGCACAAACTTTCTTGGTAGTAGCCGTGGAGGAAGGACTAGCAGGAGTGCGAGCCAGAAAAGTCGACCGACCGATATTTCAAGGCACAAGACAATCTGCCACAATCAGACGAATCGCTGCAATCCCGCTTTTCATCCTACTGCTGCTGGCCGTGATGCTTCTTACAACAGACTTGATCCTAAGAGTGAAGGTGGCAAACCAAAAGAAACAGGTGGACGGTCTGGTAGACTTTGGAAGAGTCAAACTTACGAAGCAATGGATGCGAGAGGTTGCTGTGGAGGATCTGAAGGCGAATGGGCTGGAGGGTCTTGCGGAGGAAGTCAAATTGGGAACCAGGCATTTGTGAACAAGCTATCGACAACACTTGGGCAAAAGGCTGCCTTGCAACGAATTCAAGTACGGCTCACGGCTTCACTAACAAATACTTCGAAGCCACCTTTGTACATGGTAGAAATGGGGAAGTCAGCAGTGAGTAGATAGGTAACTGTCATCTATCTGCAGAGCGTTCAGCCATTGGCAACTGCAAAACATTTTGAAACATAGTATTGAGTTCACGAGGACTTGGCGCGATGCTCTTCTGCTGCTGACTCTGAGAAGCTTTTCGTATATCTCAACTGCAGGACAGTAAGTTAGAATGAACAAGGCTGTGACGGGGGCCGTGACAGGCATGCCAATGGGGCTGCTAAACTAAGGGTGCATCACATCATATGACATTAAACAATCAGCGTTGAGACATGAACGCATTGCCACCTGGAGATTGATTTCTCGTAAACGGATATTTGTTAGATGTTACCGAAGGTGAAGGAGGCTCGCCGTTTGCAATCAAATTCGTTCTGAAGGTTTGTTGGGCTGTCGAAGTCCCCAGAGCTAACTGTTCGCACTAGGCCGTAAGAGCGAAACATATCTGCGGTTGGGTCTCGTTCTTGGAAGGACGTATTCCAAGGGCTGGCGTGAAACAAGAAAGGATGTTAGTGAAACAGGTCGAGGTCGTACAATATCATTGCAGTGGCCTCGGGTCATCACGCGATTCGGCCTACTTGCCCTGCTTAACTCTGTTCAAAATGAGTACGGACGAAGAAAGATGGTTTGGGACCGTGGTGCCGGTTTGCTCGAACGCGCTTGACACGTGCGCGAAAACGACATCTTGTGCGGAAGTCGCCCAAAACAGTCTTACATGTAAGCCTACCTGTGAAGTATTAGCAGTAAGTGTCTGACATCTGATCTGGCGAACCAACGGCTGGTTGAGCTCAAATCAGTTTGAGCCTCAAAAGTAAGCCCCAAATGAATAGCGTTACGCACGTGACGAAGCGTCATGGTCGTGCGCTTCCACCAGCAGTGACATCATGACGCGCAAGTTGGGCGATGTTCGTCAGCAGTGTGCGGCACGCATCATGAGCCGCACGCATTGTAACATTAACTCTACACAGAGCAGCCTATCGCTACTGATGACGTTTCATGTCTCGATTTTTGACAACCGCATCCCGTTTTATAGAATTAAGCTTCCCCGCTCCATTTCTATTGTTTATAGCTGCTTGTGGAGCTGACTAATATCCGGCAGAATTTGTAACCGGCGCTTCCCACCCACGTTTTCAAGCCGTAACGATATGTCACCCAGTTCCATATTCAAGCCTTTGCAGGCCAGCAACTTCACGAAATCGTGTCGGAACCACTGCATGCTTGTCTCCACTTTAGCCGCTCCTTTAGCCACTCCTCGTATCGTTTTTCTCATTCTAATCTTTCGCTCGAGTCTTCGCAACAGCACCAATTGAACCACAACAATTAATACGAACAACGACAACGGAATAGCAGCAAGAGCAGTTATTGTTGGTACCTGACGAACCATTTCCGCCCGAGGTTGAATGAAAGTGGATTGTAGTTCCTGAAGCTCACCGTTCACGAGTGATTCACTACGCATGCTTCGCACATATCTTGACATAGCCACAACGCGTTTTTTCTCGATTTCTTCGCTCAGAGTTGCCCACAGGAAACCTTCATGATACATGCGTACCACAAAGCGAACCGTCCTCTCAGATAGAGTACCAGTCCGTGAGCTTGATGGGGCCGGTTTCTTGCTCACAGCACTTCTCGATTCCATTCTCCATCGTCTGATATCAGCAATTTGTTCTTCTTCAGTACTTACGATGGAGCCTTCTCCGAAACCAAATATCAAGTTGAAGTTTCTCATTGCGTGAAAAGCACATGCAACAGACTCACACGAATCCCCACAATCTTCGTCTTCATACATTTGAAGGCACGTGTAAGAGTCTTCAAAAGTTTTGTTCACACCTCGCTTCCCATTTCGAAACCCATAAACTGTATGCACCGATTCTCCAAATCGGATTCGCTTCGACCAGTTGATAGGTGGGCGAGAGTTTGTTCGTAGAGCAATATTCTGCGCCGCTGTAGTAACGTATGTTCCGTTCTTCTCTCCCACGGCTGGCATCCACACTTCCACTCCCAGTGGCTTCGACTTGAAGAAGTCACACACAATGCTACTGTTATCACTAGAGAGAAACAATCTTGATGAAGACAGTTTTCCGTTCAGGTAGTGTGCTCGAATTATCGGCTCAAAGTCACTGGTACTTCCGGAGTCGTTCAATCGTAAAACTAAATTCTCTGCCCAGATACAGTCTTTCGAGTTCAACACGGACTCCAGTCTGTCTTCTCTCACACTCACATTCGCATTCTCGCCCCGCAAGTTGAAACCCATACCACCTCCAGCAGGGCTTTCCACAGCCTGTATCCCTCCGTGGATGTAGGAGAAATTATGGATTTCACGAATCTTCCATACGTCTATCTGCATTTTTTCGCTTAGTTCAGCTGACGAACTACAAAACTCTGCGAACGTCTCCATCACAATAACCATAAACCCGAGGAGTATCATGAGTACTAGACTCCGATACCGTCCATAATACGTAGAGTAGAGCGATAGAATTCCCAGTCTAGAGTCGGAGAGCAAGACCCTTTCATCCTTGAGAAGTTTCATCGTAGCGGTCTTGCGGACAAGAATGTCTGACAGATACTCCATGACGGGCAAAGCGACAAGATTGAGACAGATGTACACGATAACGTTCCATACTGGTTCGTCAATGTGGATGACGAACTCTGGTACTGCCCCTGGCTGCTGGTCTCGCCGCTCGAGTACAATAGAGGGCGTTATGTTTGTGGCAGCCCCAACAATGCTCATGGCGACAACTGGACCTGGGCTCCGGAATGCAGCGGATATGCGGAATCCGATGGGATTGATGACGATAAGGGCGATATTTGTGAATAGCGAAACGCTTCAGTAACTTGAAAACCCCCTGGAGACCTGATGCTTTGTTTGTACTATGTACGGTAGCCCAGTGTGCGTAGCACGGCTATGGACCTGTGGCTGGTGGTTGCGGTATTGAGGGAAGTATTATTGTTGTTGGGGTCCCGAGGAAGACCTCAGAGCAGTGGCATACGATCGAATGCGTGCTCATAAATGAGAGAGAGAGAGTCTGCGATGAACACAAGAGCACCACATCCGCTCGTGAAGGCTGACGATATTCATGTGTCGGGGAAACATGCTCTTACATCAGCCACTCCATTGGAGTCCAATCACGACACTTTGGCAGTTTCCGCTTTCGTCAGCGTTTTTGCTTTACACATAACGCTTACGGGATCATCCGCTGCTTTCCTGTCTTCTGTGGGAGAAAACTTGGCAGGCGTTATTTTAAGTTTTGGATATGTTAGTGGCATAAAACTATGCTGCTACCTTTGTAATGTTACAGTACATCACACTGTGATGTGATGATCCCAGTTGAGGTGGTGTTGCAGATGGTTTGTCAGAAATGCAAACCAAACTTCAGTTGCTAAAAGATGCAAATCCCCAGAAACGTTTCCCTCAACAAGACGGTTAACGATAGAACGTCTCCAGGAGAAAAGCTAACTTCCTTAAGTGAGAAGAATCTTCTCTCTACATCTGAGATGTATCATGCCGCAATGATTGCGGCATGTTGCCGAATACAGCAGTGCAGTTAACATTATATACCGTCAGTGGCCCGCTGACAAGTATACACTGTATAGCCGTAAGGGTTATAGATTTATCCCGTTTAACCAATCGTGAATCAGCAGCATTTTGCGGCATATCGACATAATTCCACAACTTCTCCATTGTCCACGTTTGTGCTTGCGTGTGTTGTGGGGGAGGAGCACGGAGCTACGAAGGTAGTTCTGCCACGAATCCGCCGCGTCATCGCCTGTGAAATCGTCATGATTACCCATCACGGCTGCTTGCTGCTCGCATCGAGGTTGTGCAAAATATTCAATCGACGCTTCCCACCCACGCTTTCAAGCCGCAGCGATATATCATTTAGCTCCGCATTAAAGCCGTTTTCACTCAGCAACTTCACGAAATCTCTTCGGAACCACTGCATGCTGGTCTCCACTTTAGCAGCTCCCTTTTTCACACCCCGCATCGTTTTCGTCACTCTTATCTTTCGCTCTAGTCTTCGCAACAGCAGTAGTTGAACCATAACAATAAGTAGGAACAACGACCACGGAATAACAGCCAGTACTGTTACTGTTGGTACTTGTCTAACCAAGTCTGGGCGTGGTTGAATGAAACGCGAATCCAGCTCTCGAAGCTCGCCGTTCACGAGCGATTCACCAGATATGCTTTGCACATATCTCGCCATGGTCACAACGCGTCTTTTTTCCACTTCTTCATTTTCGGTCGCCCAGAGGTAACCTTCGAGGTACATTCGCATCGCAAAACGAACCGTCAGCTCAGATAGAGGATCTAAATTCGAGCCGTTCTTACCCTCCTTCTCCTTCTCCTTCTTTTTCTCCTTCTTTTCTTCCTTCTTCTCCTCCTTCTTTTCGACCTCCTTTTCGTCCTGATTCGCACGACTCTTTGATTCCAACCTCCATCGTTTGACATCAGCAATTTGTCCGTCTTCATTACTTACGACGGAGCCCTCCCCAAAACCAAACGTCTCTGTCCGGTTTCGAATTGCATAAATCGCACATGCAACAGACTCACAGGAGTCCCCACAATCATCCCCTTCATACAATTGAACGCACGTATACGCATCTGCATGGCTCTTGTTCGCAGCTTGCCTCCCATTTCGAAACCCATAAACAGCATGCACAGAGTTTCCAAGTCTGACTCGCCTTGACCAGTTGATAGGTGGACGAGAGTTTGTCCGTAGAGCAATGTTCTGCGCCGCTCTAGTGAAATACGTCCCATTTTCCTCACTCACGGCTGGCATCCACACTTCAACTTCCCGTGGCTTCGACCTGAAGTAATCACACACAATGCTACTGTTATCTCTAGAAAGATACATTTTTGATGACGACAGTTTTGCGAGCATATAGTGCTCTCGTAATACGGGTTCAAAGCCATTGGTACTTCCAGATTCGTTCAACCGTAAAACTAAATCTTCTACGCCAAAGATACAGTCTTTCGAGTGCAACACGGATTCCACTCTGTCTTCTCTCAAACTCACATTCTCCAGCCGCAAGCGATTGTCCATGCCACCTTGCAAAGTTGTAGAGTTCCTCTCACTCGGTAGCTCTCCGTGGATGTGAGAAAAAGTATGGGTTTCCCTAATCTTCCATACATCTATCTGCGTTTTCTCGCTGAGCTCTATCGACGAACTGCAGAACTCTGCGAAGGTCTCCATCACGATAACCACGAACCCAAGAAATATCATGGGAAGTATATTTCGATGCCGCCCATAATATGTAGAGTACAGCGATAGAATTCCCAATCGAGAATCGGAGAGCAAGACCTTTTCTTTGTTGAGAAGTTTCATGCTGGCGGTTTTACGGACAAGACGATCTGAAAGATATTCCAAGAAGGGCAAAGCAATAAGATTGAGACAGATGTACAAGATAACGTTCCACACTGGTTCGTCAATGTGGATGACGAAGTCAGGAATACCACTGAAGCTACCTCTTGGTCTTTGCAGTACAATAGTATCACTCACATCACTCATATTTTCGATTGACACAATGTCGCTCATAGCGACAACTGGAACTGTGCTCAGGATGGCAGAAGTGTCAGAGGATTGGAGAGGTGATCGAGTTTGTAAGGTACCGAAGGTAAAGTCGAAGCTCCGGTTCACGAACACATGTGACGGTGAAGTGTGCTCGTGCAGTGCCGTCACGACAAAGTTAATGGTACAGCTGCTGTAGTACAGCAGCGATGCGCCTTATTGAGGAATCCTTTTGAGGGCCTCGTGGATCACAATCCGGGATTGTGACAGCACAAATATTTTGAAGCAGCATTATCATAATGACACCAGGAAGAGGAGGCAGAAGAAAACAAGAACGAAATTTCGTAGAAGTATTTTTCGTATCGATAGAGGCTACACGTACAGCGCACATGCGGGCATCTTACCGTAAGGTAACTGTCGATAGAAGCAACGCCCGTCAGAAACAGATTCTCTCATGTCAGGAAAAACTGGATAATGCTATTCGCAGAATACTATTCAGAATAAGATGTACCTTCGTATTTGTTTACGGGTTGTGAGCACACGTGATTTTCCATGACGGTCTGCTGCACCCGACCACACCGGACTTGTGGCTCAGTGGGGTTTCACAATCTGAGCAGCATTCAACAGTAATCGTGATCGCTGGGATCATTTGTAAATTTTGTGGTGATGATGACAAAAAAAAATACAAATGTGCTTCCTTGGAAGCGTTTCCAATCTTCGTTTTGCAGTTAAGAAGAGACACGCAAACGAGTAACTCAGGTTCTTCCATTTGGATGTATTGGTTTCACAAATGGCTAATCACAGTGATACTAGGTTTTTACTCTAAGCTTTGACCGAAAATCAGCACCTAGAAGAGGTGAAGAACAAGTTCACAAGTGCTATGCGTTTTTTCCTCTATCATGAACGTGCTTTCTTTATCCAAACGCGAAAACTGCTCATGTTTTCGTCGATCTTCAAATGCACGTCATCGCAGGATGAGCTTGTTTCAACGATGTTCTTCTTTTCAGGATGCATATCAACGTCAAAAGCAGTTCATGCGGTCCTAACGTAACAGCTCCAACTCTTAAGCGGTCTGACGTCCTAGCTTTGCCAAGAGATTTGCGCCATTCCAAACAGGCAGCAATAGGCAGTTTTACTCACAGTGTTCATGATTGCGCTCTCATTATTTATGTAACACAGCAAGGGATAACAAGAGACAACAAGAAAGCGTCTCGACAAACAGATCACTGTTTCTGCCTAGTGCTCTCTTCATATACTGGAATACATTTTTCCTGATGAGCTACATCAGTGCAATACCCATTCTCGGCTGAGATAAGCATCATAAAAATCGTACTAAATTTCCATTGTCAAAAGAGATGAAGAGATTGAGGCATAGGAGCAAGAAGTATCAAGTTAAGAGCGTGGCGGCTTGTAATTGAATTTTCCGCGGGCAACACCTCCTCCATTGCCACAGGCAGCAAAACAAGCTGCGCCACCAGTGATACAAAGCGGGGCACAACCCTCCGCCTCCGGAGCACATAAAGCGATGCAAGCAGCCACCGCGGCCGAGCAGGAAATATCGCAGATGATTTGTCCAGCACTGTTGACCTTCTTCACCTTTGCGCAGCATTTCAAAACTTGCTTGTTGAAAAGCTTCTGCTTCTCGCTCTTGCTCTTGTTTTTGTAACGGCGCCAATGCAGTCTTCCGACGATGCTCTTCTTGTAGATGTTGTCACATCGCTTGTCTCTGGCTTGGGCAATGGTGAGTAGGGCGAGGATGAGGGCTGCAAAGAAAAGTGTTTTGGCCATGGTGTGAGGATGAGGACTAGAGCAGGGGGTCTAGGGGTGTCTGTATTGCGAAGTGGTTGTGGAAGTGGGCTTTGGTCGATGAGTAGGTTGTGGTTGTTGGGAGATGGAGAAGCACTTGGAGCCATACAGAGTCCCTTTTATATGGTAAAGTAGTAGTCTAGTTGTTCAAACAAACACATCGGATAACGAGGAAGAGATGAACAGGGGGGTGATCCTTGTTGAAAGGAACTAGGACCATCTCGTATACTAAGACTTTGTATAGAACAAAGATGTGGGTCTTGTTGGGACGAGAGAAAGAATAACAATATACTAGCTGCAAAAGAACGCAACAGAATTGAAGGATGAGAGAAAGGGCACTGAAAAGGCAGCGTTAAATGGTGGGTGAGGTTTGTTGTGGCCTGATTGTTTTCGAAGCTGGTTCTAATGTATACTTAAAGACAGCATATGACATACAAGGGTAGCGCGAACGGAGGGAATCTGTTTCAGCACAACGTTTCTGGTGTTGAGATGTCGACATTTGCGCCTCAGAAACTTACCTTGGGGAAGGAGTGCTAACCAACCATAACACTGCAACAGCAGCATATGCGTCACTTGGCGTCGGGGTTTGAGAGATAAAAATAAACAAAAGAGAAAATTATAACATGGTGCTGCGGAAGGGGCCGCCGCTGCATGCCGTCATGAGGGATAGCCCTCGTTACCTCGGGCAGCGAGAAAGGGCTAAGACTTGCATCCTCAAGGCAACCCTTGCTACTACTTGCTACCGTTGTAGCGCTTCTCGTGCTCATAGCAGGAATTTCTCCCGAACATGTTTGCAAGTAGCAAGGCGCGAACGCGAAGAGTAGCCCTGGAAAAAGCGTTTCCCTTGCCATGACCGGATTCCCGACAACAAAGCAGTTGAACACGTGGATGCGCTGTACAGATTTGATCTGCGAAGGTGGTCCGACATGAACGACCAGCCGTGTGGATCACCGTCGACGACATATCTAAAGCGCGCCCTTCCAGCACAGATATATGCGTCGGTCCGTTCTCCGTGGTCTACGCGCTGGCGACCACCCGCTAGCCTGGCGCTGAAGTCGTCTTTCGATTCGTCTGAGCGCGACATGACCTGAGTCGTTCGACGAGCTGTTCGTCTCCCCCATCATGTCGTCTGCTATTCTTTCCCGCACGACCCTACTTTCACACACATTTTTTCGTCCTCGATCTCTGCTCACGCCGGTTTCGGGCTCGTTTCGACACGTGGTTCGATCGTTCTGTTCAGATTCTTCGCGCAATGATGACGACAGCGCCAACAAATCTGCCAAGCAGAACAAGTCTTCGAAGACTAACAAGAGTGATGATGCTACGTCTCCGACCGATATCATAGTTCCGCCAACCCCGCCTTCCTCTTCTTCTGAGCAGGTTGTAGGTCGTCGTCCAGTCATGGAGCCACGCGATTTGCTGTCCATTCCTTTGTTTACGAGACCACATTTCCCCAAGATCATAGCCCCAATCATCGTGCACGATCCTGCTGCGTGCAAGGCGTTTGCGTCCTTACGAGATACTGGTCTTCGCCACGTTGGCCTATTCCTTCACAAGCAAGCGGGCATAGATCTTTTGCCAAACGACCATGCATACCCGTATAACGATGCCGAACAATTACATCGCGTTGGTGTACTTGCCGAGATCATCCGACTTATGCCCAGACAAAAAGGTGTGGAGCTTACGTTCCTATGCCATCATCGCATTCGATGGACCCGTGTCGTATCTTCTGAGCCCCTTTTGACGCTTGCAACTGAACCCATTGCAGAGCCTCCGGCCGATTTGAGTAGCGACCTCATAAAGGCATATTCGTTGAGTGTCATTGAAACAATGAAAGAATTACTACGTCTCGGATCGTTTTACAAGGAACAGTTGGAGCTTTTGCTGGAAAGCGTTGATGTCAATAATCCGTATCACCTTGCCGACTTGGGTGCCTGCCTCACAACCGCCGATCCGGCTTCGCTGCAGGATGTACTGGAAGAGACCGATATCGCAGAACGTCTTCGACTCACCCTAGAACTCCTTAAGAAGGACCTGGAAACAACTCGCGTTTCGCGTCGTATTCACAAGCAAATAGAAGAAAACGTATCAAAGTCGCAGCGAAAATACTTCCTCACAGAACAAATGAAACAGATCAAACGCGAACTGGGAATGGAAAAGGATGAAAAGGAAACGTTGCTGACAAAGTTCAAGGCAAGGCTGGAACAGAAAGTAGTTCCTGAAGCCATTTCTAACATCGTCAACGATGAAATGGAGAAGCTCAGTAGTTTAGAACCTTCAAGTTCTGAATACAATGTGACTCGGAATTATCTTGACTGGCTAACAGAACTACCGTGGGGAGTTTATAGTCAAGATTCTCTCGATATAGCACGTGCGGAAAAGGTCCTTGATGAAATGCATTACGGCCTCAAGGATGTAAAGGAGCGTATACTGGAGTTTATTGCGGTAAGCGGTCTGCGCGGTAACGTTCAAGGCAAAATTCTGTTGTTGTCAGGCCCACCTGGGGTCGGTAAGACTAGCATTGGCAAAAGCATTGCGAAGGCGCTAAATCGTGAGTTCTACCGATTTTCTGTGGGTGGCATGGGTGACGTAGCGGAGATAAAGGGTCATCGACGAACGTATGTCGGTGCCATGCCAGGAAAGTTCGTGCAAGCCCTCAAGAACGCAAAGGCTGCGAATCCTGTCATAATGATTGATGAGATTGATAAGATGGGCAGGGGCTGGACTGGAGATCCATCTTCGGCATTGTTAGAGGCTTTGGATCCAGAACAGAATTCCTCGTTTCTTGATCACTACATGGATGTACCTATCGATTTGTCTAAAGTACTGTTCTTGTGTACGGCGAATGTTCTGGATACAATTCCTGGGCCGTTGCTAGATCGAATGCAGTCAATACCCCTAAGCGGGTACATACTAGAGGAAAAGGTTGCCATCGCGGACAAATACCTTGTCCCGACAGCACGAACTGAGGCTGGACTGACGGAGGAGCAAGTGAAGATAACTGAGGACGGGCTGGTTTCGCTTGCAAGAGATTATTGTAGAGAGGCTGGTGTGCGAAGTCTCAAGCAACAAATTGAAAAGATCTTCCGAAAAGTAGCTCTTCGAATCGTCAAAGACAAGCCTTTAGAGGCCGGTGATGACGAAAGCACAGAAACAGCAGCTCAGGAAGTTGGTCAGTCTGTGATAACTTCAGACAACGTGGAAGACTACCTGGGCAAGAAGCCGTTCACAAAAGAACGACTATTTGAACAAACACCACCGGGCATTGCAACTGGACTGGCTTGGACTTCGATGGGTGGTGCCACTCTGTACATCGAATGCGTACGAATTGAAGGCATAACAGAAAACAACGTCACGCTGAAAGTTACCGGTCAGTTGGGGGATGTCATGAAAGAAAGCACAGATATTGCGCTTTCGTATGTGCGCAACTACGTGAAAGGCATTGCTCCAAGCAACAACTTCTTCGAGTCTTGTTCCTTGCACATGCACATTCCCGAAGGAGCAACGCCAAAGGATGGTCCAAGCGCTGGGTGTACGATGGTCAGCGCATTACTGTCGTTGGCAATCGACAAGCCAATTCGACACAACGTTGCTATGACAGGCGAAGTTACGCTGACAGGTCAAGTTCTCCCTGTTGGTGGTATTCGCGAAAAGACAATCGCTGCCAAGCGATCAGGCATAAAGCATATCATTTTGCCTCATGGGAACCGCAAAGATTGGGATGAGCTGCCAGATCATGTCGCCAAAGGTATCGAACCTCATTTTGCCGAACATTATGACGATGTCTACCGAATCTGCTTCGCAGAAGGACCCGATGAAAGTGAAGAACAGGATGACAAGCATGCTATACCAAGTGAAACTGATGTTAAGCCAGACTCCGCCACAATGGTGAGTTTGTCGAGAATGGCGGCAGCAACAGAGGCCCTAAGAACATCGAGATATTTGTCACAAAAGACTTAATACAAGGGTACGGTGAATCTGGCACTTGTACAAATACATCCCGCGAAGGGCAAGCCTACGAGTAAATTTTGATGTCAGTATGGCCGATATCGGTGTTGTGATACGGAATGATGCGATGTTGGAGGCGCCCTTCCATAAGATTGCCCCCCGTACGGTGGTCTTTGATTGTAACCCTGGTGATAGCCGCCGCCCCCATGAGGCGGAGCTCCCTGGTAAAAGCCTCCAGAGTAGTGCGGCTGATATCCTGAACGATGTGACAGCATCGGGGCTCTGCGCGCGTTTTCACGTCCCCAGTGAACCTGGACATTACGCCCCTCAACCTGAGTGCCTCCTTGGCATTCAAATATGGCTCGTGCGGCTGACGTGTGTTCAAAGTAACGAACAAAAGCGTACATAGTCTCACTAGCTTGCATCTTTATGCTTTCCGGAATTCTCACCTCTCTGATTGCCCCGTAAGCCTCAAAGACGCTTCGAATCGCCTGCTCTGGGGTGTTGACGCTGAGACCTGATACATACGCCGTGACGTTATTAACAGGCGTTTGTGCTAGAATGGTTTCGAACGGTATGCGTTTTTCGTGATCGTCGTCGTTGTTCTTCCCTTTTGCCCAGTCTACTCGCAACGGTCTGTTGTTCAGTACTTGCCCGTTCATAGATTCCATAGCTGAGTGAGCTTCGTTTTTCTCCTTAAAAGAAACAAACGCGAAACCCTGCGTCTTCCCAGTCACCGGATCTTTAGCGCACTTCGCAGACGTTACTTCCCCGAACTGAGAAAACGCTGACACCAACTGTTCATCCGTAACATCTGAGGAGAGATTTCCAACGAACAGACAATGTTGGGAGGCAGATTCCGCACCCGGACCAGTTGGTCGCGCCCAGTCGATAGTTAACAACTTGCCGTATATCGAGCGTCCGCGAAACTTCTCCATGGCTGCTAACGCGGTGGCATGGTCAGTGTAGTCCACGAAACCAAAACCAGATGATACTCCGGTGTTCTTGTCAAATACGACATGGCACTGGGTGACCGGACCAGCCAGGGAGAAAACCTCATGCAGGAGTTGGCGGTAAACGCGGGGGTCGAGGTTTCCGACAAAGAGACTTGTCTGGGCGGCTAGAGCTGGAGTGGCCATGGTGGAAGACGCCAATGGTGGACCAGTACTGAGTGCACGAGGGTCCTTTTCGCGTCTCGCGGAGAGATGGGCACGTTAGCTTGGTCGACTGCGGAGAGAGCCAACGTTTTTGCCAGGCGGACGTTCTGCTCTGGTTCCTCAGCATTCCGTGCCTATCATGGATGTTCAATTTGTATCTCTTGGGTATATAAGAAGGGTACCTAAGTATATATATTTACCTTGCTGTTCCATGCACATGGCTCCCCAACTCAATTGCAGCATCAAGCGGTACGACCGTCGTACTACGACGGTACACAAGCCCACATAGCCTCATGCACCTGCTGCTCGAAAGCCAAGCGATACGGAAGAGGTCCATGAAGTCGTCTAGAATCTCCATCGAGAGCCTCTCATCCACGTTTCTCGTAAGAGATCATGTTTTTCCGCTCGATGGAGTATTGAAGAGTGAAGCACCTTACCAACCTGCTTTCAAATGAAAGGTGAAACGCTCAGTACACCGTTGGACTTCACTGTAGCGTTCCCCTTGTAACCTCCTCCATTCCGGTGGCGAATCCGCCTGAACGAAAAATCTCGCGACCGCTGACTGAGAGAACTCTTTGGCGGAATTGGAACGAAAACTGTTCGTTTTCATGCCCCGCGTTAATTCTTTGCACCCATTTTTCCTGGGTAGCTGCCCAGTGGTACACAAGTATATGTCATTTTCTGAGCAAGGAAAACTCCTTGACGAATCGTAACGAGGGAGGCCCCACGGGGGATGGCCTGTTTGAGACAGACAATTCGTGTTACAATCCGCGCGCTACTCTCCCCTTCAAATGGGCAAAATGTGTCAGAATACAAGAGCGGTCAATCTAGACGCAGACGGTAAGCAACAGCTCACCTTTTTACTCAGAGTTGAGGTTGGCTGCAGTCATTACTGCGAACAACGGTACAGGACGAGTTTGCACTCATGCACGATGAATGGCAGTCATTCCTTTCTGTGGGGTTGCGGGTTGGGGGACCTCCGTTTGCGGATGTTTTGCAACTAGGACTTCTGGGCTCGCGAGAAATGCTTACCTTCTGGTTTTGTGGAACATGGTAGAAATGAGAATTCTGATTCCTGTCGCCAAAGATATTCTGATATCCATTGATGTCCACTGGGCTTACCGTTTTGCGAACAAAACAGCTCAACGCGTTTGAACCACAAGCCTTTCATCTCCGGCTTCATCTATCTCTTGTTCGTGCATATCTACCTTATCCATCGTAGAAGGTAGACATTTTATTTTCTTGTCGAAGCCCTGAAATGCATACGAAACAAGCATACAAAGCGTTGGTCCATATCTTAACAGAGGAATCAGTTTTGGGTTTTCTGCCACACAGCTTGGAACCCATGAGAAGATGTCTTGTCCCCGGCCAACTGCCCGAAGTCTCGACACCCTCTGGGCCTCGCTCAGCTTTCTGGCCCAAATATCTGGGCAGTGCACGGTGCGACTGGCAGGGTGCACTTTCTTCTGAGAGCGAACAAATATTGTACTTGTAGAGAAGAAGACTTGGCTCCGCGTAAGATAACAGCACGTTTGAAGATAGCAGGGGCGAACCGTCCTCTTTTCCAGGGAGCTTCTGTTTCCGTTCATTCGCGAGCATTCACGTACCTTCAGAAGTAGACGATACACTAACAGATCGGTTGGGTTGCGCGATTTAGGAAGCTGTTATTCACGGTTTTTTGGAACAGGAGTGCGGTGTCCAGAAGAACTAGGTCAAGTTGAACAGTCGTCAGTGAGACACTGAGAGTAGAATTATAGATAATGTTACACTCAGTGCAACAGTCTGTCGGTTGGCAATGGCTATTCGCCGTGGTGTGTACTGAATATCCGGTGGTATTGATCGTCTCATTCAATCAGAAGTAACGAATAGGCTTTTCTGATTTCTTGTTAAGCACCGTGGACATACGCGCTGCAGTGCGTGTGAAGGGCTGTACCGCTCTCCCCCAAGCAGCACATAGAAGAAACGGTATTGGTCGAACAAGTCAAAACAGACAAACTTGGGTCACGACCACAAATCAAAGGCTTGAAGCGACGCTCAGTTCAGCTTTGGGAGCCGTGAAATCGACAAAACATATTGGAGAGAAGCTTTCATATCTACACTACATTCTTAAAGGAGCACGGACCGCAGGCTATAAACTTCGTATAAAACAAATAGCCCGAAGTAGGGCGCCGTGTACACAACCGCCGTTACAAGCGGTTATGCGTGGGCGATACAGTGCTTTCAGCTTTGGAGGTTACCGCGTTTTTGGTGTCGAAGTTGTCAACGTCGTTACGCGCGGTTCCCGTCAGCGTTACGTCTGTCCCATTTGAAACCCTCTAATGATTAGCAGCGTGCTTCCGTCGGGTACCGTGCATGTCCCAAGCGGCAATTTCCCTGTCGGGCCGGTAGCGTTCTGTGAGACTTCCTGTTCCGCCCGTATGCAATTTCGTTCAAACGCTAGCTGTTGTGCGGAGATATCTTTACGAAGGAAACGTTGTTGGTTGAGAACTCCAAAGTGACCTTTGCGGTCGCGACCAACTTGGTTGGGGCGGCATCGCAGGCGATGTTCCTCAACCTTCCGTGTATTCGGAGAGTTTACGGTGATAGATCCACACTACCCTTGACATCGTCTTCAAGGCGTGCAAAACGGCGACTTTTTGCGTTGTCAACGGGATTTCTGGCTTTTGTGGTGGCAACATGCGTGGCTTATGTAATTCATGTGAACCATGTTTCTACAATACTGGTGGAGACAGTCAGTGGGTTACTTGGAGGATTGCGAAGGGCAGTGACGGCAATTGACTGGAAAGCCAGTGCGGCGTTTAAAGTGACAGATGCAATGCGAATGAGTATTGCGATGAGCATGGCATTGGGCGTGCTGCTCGGAGTTGGGGTGGGACTTATCTCTGGTTTGGAACCCGCGGTTGTTATCGGCGTGAGCGCATCGATGGCCATGGGCTGTGTTTTCGTAATGTCGTTCGCAATCTTGCATGGAGTGAACGCGTTGCGTGCAATTGCTTTTGCTCTGTTTGTGTCGGTTTGTCTGCCGTTTGGCTTCGGACTCGGATTTGGGTCTGGCATTTTGGTTGGAATATTCCTTGGGTTGGAGGACGCAGATGAAGTCCGGGAGAAGACCGTTGACTTCGTAAGCAATTTTGGAGACTTTATCAGAGTTGTGACTGCGTTTACATTGGAGATATTGTAACTTTTGCTTTTACTAACTGGGAACGAAGAACGCGGCTGACTACGAGTGGCGTCTCGCACCAAACTGATCCAGAGCCTTGAAGGTATTGCACATAATATTGTATTGATACATTAAATCAATATTGCTTATAAGTCTCGGGCACATTCCTTCGTATGTACGATGGTAGAAATGAAACGCCCGTGATCGTTTCTGACGCTGGGACCTGCGAGATTTGCATTACACGGATACAACAATAACCAGGGTAAGCACTGACACCGTGAGTGGAAATGACCTGGTACGGAAGTACACTTTGTCTTGGGTAATGTGGGCAGCAGACCCTGCGTTGCGGACAGCGAGTTCGAGGTCATCATGGTGATGACGGATCATGGCCTATGGTTCATAGGTGTCAAATGAGCGATGGAGCGGCTCAGCGCGTGGGGCACATGACGGCTTGAGTGAGCGCAGTTTGTTTGAATGCAACTACGAAGGGTACAATGAGGACTTGCTCCTCCGTAACCACAGCGCGAGCAGTCTCTCCTGGCCATCGCATTCGTACTGCTTCAGAACTCTTCTCTCTCTTTCACGAACATGCATTCGATCTATATCGTTGTGCGGAGGTCTTGCTTAGGACCCTGGCAGCCAATAATACTTTCCTCAATACCATAACCACCAACTACAAATCCAGAACCGTGCTACGCACACTGGGCTACTGTGCATAGTACGGAGAAAGCATTAGGTCTCTAAGGTGTTTTCAACCGCTGAAGCGTTTCGCTACCGCCCACTATCGCCTTTCTCAAGTACGCTTCCTCTCTCATACTCTAGAGATCGTCGGTAGAGGGGTACAACACGACAATGTGCTTTGTATGTACCACGTTGGCCGCCAAAGAAACGATTGACGACGCCCTTCCACGCAATCCTCATATCATCAGCGAGATCAGGCAAAAGAACCCACGCGCAAACCTGCACCGTCATCCGACCCAGCGCGTTCAGTCGAAGAAAACCCTCAACAATCCTTTCGTTGGAAGTCTTCCTTCGAGGGATTCAGGGAAACAGCGGTAGTCTTCTTCCGGTGACAGACCTGTGACCTGCTACATACGCGCAGCTACCGAGGGTAAATGACGGCCTTTTCGTGACACACTACCCAGGTCCGCAAGGGCGACCGGCAAGCTTACAGGCAAGCTAACCGGCAAGCTGACCGATCGCTTGGAAAAGCCAGTGCAGTGCGACTATAGGACAACAGTTGAAAAGACGTTCTCTGGCGTATCATTTCGATGCCCGCTCATGAATGCGTCCCGTAGAAATGAACTGCTACGAGGGTAGCTCCACAACAGAGAAAAACAAAACGATGATAGAATTGACCAAGAGGTGGCCCGAGAAGTTTTTGGCCTTCTTGGGGATAGTCCTCCTGCGACTTCGTAATTTGTGTAGCAGACTGCATTAAGGAAGAAGACCGCTTAGAGTTTTGAAACCCACTTTGGACACAAAAAAACGATCATTTTGCGTCATGATACTCCGCAAATGAGGTCCAGGCTTGTTCGTATCTGTTTATCAGATTTCCCCCACACTCTTGAGCATTCGGACACACGAACAATTCTTGGACACCGTCCTGAAATCCGGAAGTTTGTCATTCAATGTATTTCATTTCGCATACTGTCCCAACACAGTCATCATCATGTACCATAATACAATCGTATGCTAAGGCCTGATGGCTCCTCCCCACGGCTAGCCCTTCAAGGGCGCACCGAACGGGTCTGCTCAAGACTCCTTTGCGATGCCCAGATCCGAAACGAGGACTGGCTCGCGACACATTGAATTTCAATGATTGAAAGCTTCGGCAACGTCACGCACTCAAACTCAGCAAAAAGGAATTTCTGTCCAATTGCCAAGAGGGCCATCATGATACACACTGCCGAAAACGAACTCCCTCCAAACCCTTCCACCGCATGATGAACATACCGTTGGATGTTCAAAGTTTAAACTCGGCCCTGGGCCAGCGGCCAGACTTGGAAGCAAAAAATCCCTATCCTTGGTACCAAGGGTACGTGTAGTACCCTTGTAGTAGGCGCGTGTCTGGTGACGTCTGTGTCTATCAAGCTCATCATTCGTAGTGATCCTATTGAGAGGATCAGATCAACGCCAACCGTGAACGGGCTCCGTTCAATGCGATTTGCCCAAGCTGTACCCTAGAGTACGTGTCGCCTGTAATGCTTAAGACTTGCACTGGCGAATGCAGGGTATCAGTCACATCGCAGTCTTCGATGTGACAGATCTTCGTGGGCCTTTCTTGCCATCCTGGTCCGGTGAGTGCCGCCATCGGTTTCAGCGCCGGCATCAACGCAGACTCTCTTGCGCAGTGTCTGCCTCACTCACACCACTGATCGTTCACCTTTCCCTGACGCACACTTAGATGCTAACATGAAGGTTTCGGTCGAATCACGAAGTGGACGCGATCTCGGTTTCTACCTGCTCAAAGACGGTAGCACCGTTGCTGTGCTCCAGAAATCCTTTCATCAAGCTCATAGTAAGTACTATCCCGATCGACAGCGCTTCTATGCAAAGCAAGACTCTAGTACTGCCAAGAAGCCAGCTGCGCTCTCTGCTGATGACGTCCTAGTAGATGGATGCACTCTTGTCTTCAAAGATCTTGGACCACAGATTTTGTGGAAGACTGTGTTTGTTGTAGAGTACCTTGGTCCTTTGTTGCTTTATCCTTTGTTTTACAGTCAGCCTTCTTGGATCTATGGTGGTCCCTATCCTCCGGTTTCGCAGGCGGCGCGAGATGTACAGTTTGCTGCGCTGATCGCATGGACTTTTCACTATGCTAAGAGAGAATTAGAGACTCTTTTCATTCACCGCTTTTCGCATGCCACTATGCCGCTTCGAAACTTGTTCAAGAATTGTTCTTACTATTGGGGCTTTGCAGCATATGTTGCGTATTTTGTCAATCATCCATTGTACACCCCACCGTCCGTGGTAAATCTTTCTGTGGGTTTGTGTATGTTCTATTTCATGGAGGTTGGAAATTTCACTGCCCACTGGACGCTTAGAACCTTACGTCCCCCTGGAACGAGGATTAGGAAGATTCCTCGTGGAGGTTTGTTTGAGCTTGTCTCTTGTCCGAACTATACGTTCGAGATTATGTCGTGGCTGGGGTTCAATATTATGACAAACACCATTCCGGGCATAATGTTTATGCTTGCCGGCGCGTTTCAAATGCTCCTATGGGCGCAAGGGAAGCATCGTCGGTACAAGAAAGAATTCGATGGAAAGGACGATCGTCCCTTATATCCACCGAAGAGAAAGATTCTCATTCCGTTCATCTACTGAGCTTTCGCGTCTAAAGAGCCATTTTGGTTTGTATTTTCAAGCTCATGCCCAACAGGTGCTTTATGTCTGTAACAAGATTTACAGAAGCAGTTCACTTCCATTGACAGTACATCTCAATGGCTCCAAGAGTCAGATCCATTTCGTCTGATGCCTTTGATCATCCTCAGCAAGTTCCGCAATCTTCTGCTGGACGGTGGTGTAGAATATCTTAAGCCCGTGTACGATATCCTCATGAGAATTGTCTGTTCTTCTGATAGCTTCTTTTGTCCACCCTGGCAAATGACCGTAGATGCGCTTGTGTCGGAAGCGGCAGTCTACTAAAAGGATGGCACCGTAATCATATCGGTGCCGCAACGCTCTTCCCAAAGCCTGATTCATCGCCCGATACGCCTGCATCTCATACCATTCACCTCCTGATTGCAACTCGATGCGCTTCTTTTCTCGCCGGGTTCGATCATTCCAAGCTCTTTTACGATTCACCACCACATCCCCGATATATGGAAAGGGTATTCCAATTAGAACCACACCTCGCGATGTCTCGTCTCTAAAGTCAATTCCTTCGGAGAGCTTTCCGCGACAAACAGCGAGTAAAAGCGCGCCGTTTTCTGAACTAGAGCCTGTCTGATACGCACTGACAACTTTGTCAAAGTCTTCACCTCTCTGATTTGGTTCTGATAGTAGCACGCCTTTGGTATTTTCAAGTCGTTCCCAAGCACCAGAAATCTTCCATCTTCTCTGGAGTTGATCCATCATCCGATAACTTGGGAAGAATACTAGAACGCCGCCTGGGATAACCGTGCAATAGTCAACAAGTGCGTCACCTAAAGCATCTTGGAAAGCGAAAGTAGAAGATCCTCGAAAGGTGGCATCGAATAGTACTTTTTTTGGTCCCTCTCCCGCAACGCCGACAAAGAGTTGGTTCTTGACGTTCACTACGTGTGGCAAGGTCTTCGAGATCGAGAAAGTTGTGTCTAGCTCACCTGCGAAAGAACTAATGGGTGTCAACGTGCCAGAAGTGACGATGACCGACCGTGCCTTAGAAGAGATTTCGCGAAAGCAAATGGCTGCATTCAAGCAACAAATACTGATGTTTATGGCAGTGACAAAGTTAATTGTGCGTCTCACGATGACCATAGTAAAGTCATCTGGATGCTCGAAAAGATACCCGAGAGTTGTAAGCATCTGGTTGACTATTGATAAACCTCGGGCAACCCATGCTTGAATTTCATTCCGACGTTCTGTCTTGTGAAGTCGCTGTGTTCGACGCACCTTCCTTGGCTTAGGGGCCACGTCGTCCTCATCCTTCCGTGCAATATGCACGTTTGGATCTTGTCCATATCCGAATAATGCTGCAGGTTTGGTAACCTTTTCAGGGGGCTTTTGAGATTGGGTGGGAGATAGAGTTTGTATCGATGGATTGATGTCTTCCCATTCACTACTCCCATTCTTTTTCTTGTTTCTGTCATCATCACTGTAGGTGACGATAAACTCATACGCAGACTTCCATTTCTTCAACTCGGAAGATGAGATTTCGACTGCATTGAGTTTGATGAGAATTTCATCTCGTTCGAAAACGGCATCCTCCTGCCTGTCTCTGTCTTTTAGTGCTCCGGAAGACACAACACTCTCGGTCATCGTGACAAACTTAAACAACAAATCCTTGATGTTCGCATATGCAATCTTCAAGTCCCCATTGGAATTCAATAGAAGCATCTTGTTGATTTGTTCAGCGGCTTTCGACATAGTGGCGACGTCTGCTTCGAACGTAGCACTTTCCCGGGCATAACTCTCGATATTGTGAGCCTCATCAAGAATCACTATGTCTCCAGTGACATTAATGCCTCGGGCTTTTCGACAAATAGGATCGATGAGGAAACTGTACGGACACAGAATGAGTTGAGCCTTCTGGTATAGGTGATGGCTCGCATAGTATGGACACCCGGAATGCTTTTTACCTAGTTCCACGAGTTCTTCAATATCCCATGGTTCGTGATCAAGTTCATCTCTATTTGCAAGGGTTTCGGATCTACAAGAGAATGGACAAGCGTTTTTTGCGGAAAGTAGAAGCTTACAGGTCTCGTCCCTGTTCGGAGCAGCGTTAACTGAATCATTTATGCAGTATTCCTTTCTCGAAGCAAGGATTGACAAAGATGGTGTATACTTGGTCTTTCGCAGTTCACCAATGACTTGGGCAACTTGCGAATGCGTCCTAGTGGCATAGAATATGCGTGGTATCTTTGGTCTCGCTTCTAATTCTTCGCTGTCGATTTGTGCTTCATCAAACGAATCTAGCGGAGCTTCTGAACGCATTGATAGCAATCTCTCGAACATGAAGGCGTTTTCAGGCTGTTCATCAGGCGCATTTTCAGTGCGTTTCTGGATTGGGTTTTGCCAGGAGGTATCGCGAAACTTCTTTGGTGGGGCAAAGTCCAGATCGTCATCATCTTCCTCCTTTGTCTTCGATGGCTGCGTAACTGTGCTAGTTTGTTTCGGCAGTATTTCTTGTTCTCCTCGGGAAGAGGATGGTTTTCTTACTTTCTCAGCAGGGTTCTCATTCGATTGAACGTCCTTCAGTTTGGTGAAATGCTTTTGCACCGCTAGTGAAGAGCATAGTAGAGCTAGACTCTTCCCAGTGCCAGTTGGACTCTCGACAAGAGCATGTTTCCTTCCCTTCACAGCTGTAACAACGGCGTGCATGAGCGCGTTTTGCGCGCGGTACGGCACGTAGGGAAAATGTACTGGAACCCCAGCCACATGCAGTTTGGGCTTGTCGTGCATGTGGAAGAAAGACAGTTGCAATGGGTCCCGGTGGTCAGTCCAGACCGCAACAGGAAGCTTTATCCCATAGTAATTGTTTGCAGGTGCGAAGATTCTTTCGATGTATATGCTTGGGGAACTGCTAAGGAGAGGCTGCTAGCAACCAATACACATCCTTGCATTCTCTGACCGTTGATCCCCAAAAATCCTTCATGTACAGTGTGCACTGGTACAAGGGGATATCTAGGTGTGTTTTTGATGCCACTAGACCTGCTGTGTGTGCTGACCTACAATCTGGGAATCTGTTACTTTTGCTACCAGTCTCTTCCTTTCTACTGTGAGGTTATCATCGTCACGCAGAACATTCATTCGACACGCAAAGGCGCATGATTTACTTCTCAGCGGAAGCTACTGGAGATGCCTCCCTGTAGTTAAAATCTACTGATCATCTCCTTGAGATGCTCAACTGGTTTCTAGCAAGCTAAGGGGGCATACTTCTCCGAATAGCACAGCATGTTTACAATGACAACTGCTTTCTCAAACTTTTGTATACACTATTCACTCCATGTCTCATCGCGGTGAGCCATAAACCACCGGAAGCCTTGGGCTTGTGATTTAGCTTTTCAAGTTCCTTGCTCTCTCGCTTCAGAGCATTCACGCGTGCTCGAAGCATTTTTCTTTCCATACGCATACTCATAGGCTCGCTTTGCGGCGCTGGTATTTCACCGAATATTCCATATTCGCCTTTCAAAAGCTGACTGCAGGATGTTCTGCAGGATGTTTTGTTTTCGAGTGTTGGTTCGCTTTGTAGAGCAGGGGCTTGGCCAAGTATTCCATATTCCCCTTTCAAATGCTGATTGCAGGGTGCCTTGTTTTCAAGGGCGAGCTTCTTTTGCTTTTTCGACTCTCTTAGTTTCCGAATTGCACCGTATAGGTCGAAATCTTCTCCATTTGTTCCATCGAGGGAGTCACTTGAAGATGTGGATTCAAAGCAAAACGGATCTCCCAGAAAAGTTGTCCGGATATCACGTCCCAATTGACATTCTTCCATTCCGAGGGTTGCGATGATTTCGAAGGTATTCATTTCACTCTGGCTTTTGTTGCGCAAGGTTTCCATGGTATTGCAATGCATCGTTTGATAACAAGTGTGGATAGTGTGAGCAGGATATGATCGAGCAAAGTGTAGTTGCTTGGGATAGCTTCAGGAAGGGCAAACCTGGTCTCTTGTTGATGATAGATAGAAGTAGACGAAGTTTGCACGACCAGACACCTCTTCGTCCTCTACACTCGACACGCCCTCTTAAGTACTGACCTGCGATCTCAGTCGTACCGCTACAAACATGACGCCGTCCCATTGGAATTTGACGCCCTCGTCACCCTCTCGTTCGCCATGGTGCGCTGCCCTTAATCCAGACAACAATCTGATACTTCCAATTCGCATCCCCAGCTCACTACCTTTAAGAGTAAAACAAGGAATCCTTTAACGATGCTGCAATTACGCCGGCGATTACGGCACACTTCTTACGTCATGACGTGTGAGCTGTTTCCTAATCCAGGATCTCATCAAATTCGTTACTTGTGAGCCTTTGCGCTCTAATTCAGACCATTACAACCCGGCTCCAGAACTGATCATTGTGATCCCAATTTGGAAGCATCGACATGTAATTGGATAGTTCTCCAACTGCACGAGGAGTGCTTCACAGAAGTATGACAACAAGAAAACGTTGGAGCCATGGAAGTTTAGATGTAGCCAATGTTGTACTAAATCCCACGTTATGATAGACGTTGGGCACCATCATAATAAAGAAAAGTGTGGATTGTTGCCTTATCTCGCAAGAAGGAAGGTGAGGTACCCCACGGCGTAGGGGCTTAAAGACAATGAGACAGCCGTCTAGGGCTATGGAAAACTGGGATAACAGGGACTGCTTATTTTCCAGAATGTTCAGCGCAGTCTCTACGTTATATCATACGCAGACAAAGCCGAGGAAGCGTTCGGCGAGCCATACCTTCCAGTTCACAATTTCTACGACTTACTCTCTCCGCTCACCATCAGCACCGCACCTTTCTTCCCCGGAGCAGCCTCGCTTTTGTTCAGTGTTACGTTGAGGGAACCGTTTCTTTTAAAAAATGTTGGAGCAGTACCAAGTAAGCCGCTTGGAGAGGATGATATTGCCACTTGCTCAAGGTTATCGTTTTCTTTGTAATGGCCTTTCTCCAAGGGTAGGATTGCGAGGTTTTCCAACTGCAGGAAACGTGGATCAATCGAAGACGTCGTCGTGGCGTGCCGTGAATCTAAACGGTCAACGATCACGAGCTCTGCGATTTTAACAGAAAAACAGCCATTGCATTGCACGTGCAGAATTTGTACGAAGATGCAAATCTCAAGGACATTCCCACCTCAATCTCGGCATCCTCTCCACGCGGCCTGAGAGCCGTTCCCCGTGATCCATCGCGTTAGCCACCACCCGGGCGAAATGGCCTTCCTCGCTCCGCAGCCCATAAGACCCCTTCTTCGTCACAGTTCAACCCCTTTCCTGCACACGCCCCCGCTGCGCTACAATGCACGCCCACGCTCGCGTCACAAGCGCCGCACCGCATCCATACAATGTCTGTCTGGTCGAGAATTGGCTGGCGTTGCTGTGCGCACCTCCGAAAAGGCTCTGGAAAGTCTTGATTCAAAACGCTTAGTTTCGTGGGTTGGATTGGCAATTGCGCTGTATGCATTGCGCTCCTTCTTCCCCGTTATTCTTGGAACGTTCATTCTTGGCTATGTAACTAATTCTGTCGTTCAATGGGTGTCAAAAGTTACGGCCGGTCATGCTCCCAGACGATTCGTTGTCGGCGTCTTTTATGCCTTTATCATTACTGTGATCAGTGGATTTTCGCTCATGACCATCCCTACAGTCGTGCGAGAGGGGCAGTACTTTATATCTACCATTCAGTCTGAGAATCCCTACGTCTACGTTGCGAATACGATGCGAAAGGCTCTTGGAGACGATCTCACCACCAAACTCGAGGCCTACGTCATGACATCGGTTGAGATGCCTGAGGCAACTGCAAAGGGCACCTTACCAGGAAAACCGGCCCCATTGGCCGTTCTCGACTCCAAAAAGCATGATTCAGATGTCTGGACAGAAGCTCGTTCGAGACGTCTGGGCATACTGTTGCAGAAGAGTATTAGAAGTTACATTGCCGCTACCATAACTCTCATCACGCGTTTGCTGGGCGCAAGCACTAAGGTGATTTTCAAGGCCGTACTCAGTCTCATTTTCAGTTTCATGATCATGTGGGATCTTCCAGTAATTTCCCGTGGCGTCAAGCGTTTAAAGACAAGTCGTTTGTCTTTTGCCTATGAAGAATTGGCGCCGGTTGTTACAAAGTTTGGTAGCGTCGTGGGTAAGAGTTTTGAAGCACAGGGCCTTATTGCTATTGTGAACACAGCCTTAACAACAGCAGGTCTGTTCGTGCTTTCGATTCCGGGAGTTGGTTTTTTGAGTGTTGTCACCCTGGTGTGTTCATTTATTCCAGTCGCTGGGGTATTCGTCTCAACGCTTCCGATGTGCATCATCGCTCTGAGTGAGTATGGAGTTGCGAAGGCGGTGGCTGTGATTTTCATGGTGATTCTGGTGCATTTGATCGAGGCTTACGTGCTGAACCCTCAAATATACTCAGCTCATCTCCATCTGCATCCGTTTATGGTGCTTGTCGTGCTTTACATTGCCGAGCATTCTTACGGTATTCCCGGTCTTTTGATGGCGGTGCCAGTCGCTGTGTACATACTGAGGACAATTATGACTGACGATTCAGACCAAAAGCCGCAAAAAATGCTTGCGTCTCTTCGCGGTGAGCAGAGTCAGCCTGCGACAAAGTGATACTAGTTTATAGCATATTGGATAGCCTTTTCTTTGTATAGGGGATAACGACACAAGTCGAGAAACATGAAAGCAGACCTTTTTTAACTAACCTCTATATCTACGTATCGGTACAAGCGGTGTGTGCATCAGGGAACATGATTTGGCGTTCAGTGTCTTGTGTTCTCTGGAGTCCGTTTCGAGCTGCAACCCTTCTCCCAACTAACCACTCAATCTTACTAACAAGAAGAGTACATACATGCACGGAGAGTGTGAATGACCAGAACACGAAGATTTTTTTCACTTGCTACTCAGCCTCATGTTAGACGTAGTTGTTAGCGAAGGAATTCTCCAACAGTCTCATATACGAGATGGCCATCCACGTATCGTCGCAACCACTCTACTGACAGACCATTCATTCCAGGCTGGATCTTGCATTCACAATCAACTGCACCTGAATGTCCCCACGATCTGTACATCACCCTTTGTTCGGAATCAACCTGCAGTTCAAAAGCAACTTGCCCGTTGCGGAATCCTTTCAACAAGTTGTCATGCACTTCGTCGTGGTCTCTTGAAAAACTAGGATGGAATCCAGCAAGCGTTTGACAAGCGTTTTCAATGGATGGCATGGTCCGGAAGATCGATGCTAGTTTGGCAGTATGTCTTGATTTCTCTGAAGCAACGAACACCTTTCCTGAATGAAATTCGGCAAGGATGTCATCAACTTTGATAGAAGAAATATCCTTCGTCGTGTGTGCATTTGCAACGAAGCCTAGATATCGAGCTGTGGGCGATCGAAACGGACACGAAGCGCTGTAGACCTCGAAACCATCAGAATCCGCCTCCCACTCCATACTGAAAATAATGAAATCCCAGTCCGTCCCATCTTGGTCGAAGCGGTACATGACACCCGGAAGCTCATTGATCAAAGACGAAAACGCACCGAACAAAGAGTCCGTGATAACAATTACTCTTCCATCTGATTCGTTCACAGAGGAAACTGTATCCTTCTCAGAACATAGACTGAATATCGGAACCTGGCAGTCATAAGCCCATACCATGGCAGCTGACGCTGAAGAACTGCATTTTTGATCTTGTCTCCACGAGGCATAGTAGATTCGAGATGCGCCGAGGAATCGCGATCCATCTTTGAAAGTAGCAAAAGCAGCTTTGTCGTCGCCTATTCCCATGTCCGCCACAAGGCTTGATGGCAAGGAACCTTTCGAAGGCTCGGCAGAACCCTTGTCGTACCACTCCAATATCTTCGACGTACAAGTATTTGGCGAAGCCCCAAAGACAGAGCCGTTCTCATAAAAACCACCGTTGCCCACTCCGAAAACTTTTTCCACGATTTCTGGCTCACTTTCGTCACCCATGAAGACCGTTGAAAGAGGGACGTAGTACCCACCGTACTTCTCCACAACCTCCATGGCTAACATTCTGAGGGAGTCGTTATCCATATGTTCCTTTCTATACAAATTTGCGCAATAGAAGAGACCGATCTCGTCTTTCAGACGATCCCATGTCCAGAGTTCGTATTTGAAGTTCGTCACAGGACAAAATTTCTCTTCCCAAGTGGCGGACCAACGTTTCGGTCGTTGGTGATCAGACTGGAAGGAAAACTGGTGAAGTACTTTCGGAATTACCGCGTCCTCTGGAGTAGGAGAACCATGGGAGGGGAATTGCTTTAGCTTACCCAGAGGATATTCGATATTGGCATGGTAGCTGCACTGGTGTGCCTTTCGACACTTGTTATTCGCCGCCACCCATTGCGAGAGTCCTGAGCAAGTATACCTGCGTAGGCGCCGAGATGCAAAGTAGGTATAAATATGATAAAGTCAGAAAATTGATTGATACTCAGAGTTAGTTTGGTGATGCCCGTTGCTCTCGGAAACTTACCCGAATTGAAAGCAATAACTGTCAAACGAAGTGACATCAATTGCGGAGGGATTAGGAATGTAGTGAAACGCTGGATAGAAGTCTTTTGAGGGTGGGATAGTGACAGGCATATCCGGATGAGTAAGGACCTTCGTGTAGGTGAGCGGTCCCGTGACCCATTCCACACCATAGTGAGCCCTCTTGAAGCCGTATATCTGTTTGATGTACGACATGAGCATAAGAATGAGTGGATGTTTCGGAGTACATGCGATGAGACTGTTTCCAAGAACGGAATACGGCTTGTCCTTCGTATCCGGTTCGTAGGTGATAAGAAAACCAGTTTCCTTTGCAGAATCCAATGCTGGTCTTAGATCTCGTTGAGTTGACACGATATCGGCATCGATATAAACGCCTCCGTACTGATACAAAACTTCCAAACGTAAAATGTCTGCCTGGCATTGTGGAGCGCTTTCATTGTCAAAAATGTGCCTATTGAGCATTGGCACATCTCGAACCTTTTCATTATCCCAGAGAACATACTGCCAGTGCCCTTGGTTGGACCCGGAAGTGGCGAACTTGTTCATGAAATCTATTCTCCAGGTATCTAGCCAGACACACGGAGGCTGTCTGGAGCCAATCCATATCTGATGCATCTTGAGAGGAATTCCTGACTTGAAATCCGGCGATGACTTGTAGTCTTCGCAGGCTGCCTTCCATACGTGACCATTGCCAACAGCTGATTCTCGCCTGTCCCAAATGTCAAACCTATTCACGTCGACTAAGAGAAGGTCGTCAATCGTGAGGGAAAACTGTTCAGCGGAACCCATTGCTCTTACTATTGGAAAGTCAGACGACAACAAGAAAGCTTCTACGAAGGTAGTTTCGAATTGCAGTTCGGGGCTGCAGGCGGTGTGAACAGAGTGAACAACAGAAATGCATCATCCTGGTGCTATAATCATATGGACGGGTGTCGAAAGCCACATAGAACCTTTCAGTGAACCGGTGGTGGAGATGCACAGTCAACAAGTGGTCATTTATGAAGCATTGCCAGGCACGTGGCGTGGCGCACACACGCCACACAAATGCTTTGCGGCGTCGGTTGGATCTCATCGATTTCCGTTCACGATCCCACAAACGAAACGGCGTCAGTACCTTCTCGGGGAATGAGCGCTTCAACGCCTTATGATTGGTTGCACAGCTGTCCGTTTGCAGGATATTTTAGGACTATATTCCCTTCGTTTCCACGTGTCCGATTTGGTAGCCGCTGGGCTACTTGAGCCGAGCGGCGGCCACCAGGGTGAACGTGCGGGATACCAGATATCAGAGACATTTCTCTACGCCCTCGGCTGCCAGCCCGGCAGTGCCTGTGATGCGGATTGCCCACCTGCTATCCCTCTTTCCTCCATATGCGATCCCTTACCGCCGTACCCTCCCATCAACTCCGTCGAAGCCTCCTCCAACAACAGCACGGCACCCATTATCGCCATGGCCGCGGATGAGAATTTTCCCTGGCATTTGGCCAACCCGTCAAAGCAGTCCATTACAGAGCTTCTTCACAATCCGCGAGCATCCAAAATCGAATTACCAGATGTGTCTTCGTTCGACCTCTCCTCCAAGTCACTTTCGCTTAATTCATCACCACCGACTAATTTGCCTGCTCCATGCGATATAAATCACTTCGAACCGTATTTGAGAAAGTATGCTCCCTTATATGCCGACTTCCAACGCGAGAATAGACGAACGCCACCCGAACCGCAACAACTTCATACCGTACCGTCTCAATTCTTCGAAGCTGATTTCGCGCCGGCTTCCAGTCAACATTTACTTGTACTTCAAGAACATCATCATGCACTCTCACAACATCCACAACTTCCGCAACTCCGTAGTCAACTTACCACGTATCAAACAGCCTTAGAGTATCACCTTAAGAGGCAACTTGACAGCCAATCTTCTCAAATCTCACAGTCAATTTCTAACATTCGCGCTTTACGACAGAACATATTACAAACGGCCGCTGCACTTCGCGACACGCGTCAAACAGCGTCTACTTTGATACCCACTGTAACATCTCCCATTCTTGCTGTGCAGCGTCTTACTCAAATTCAAGTCAATCTGAATGCGTTGAAAGAGGCTCTCAATCGCGTGCACACTGTTGCAAATGCTCCATCAGACGTTTCAATCTTGTTGGATAGTGGTGAATATTCAGCCGCCATTGATACAGTTGCGAATGCAAAGGCGGCGCTTTCCCATCCCCATCTAGCCGCTTTCAAAGCTCTCAGCCCCGTTCGAGCACGCCTTGCTCAGTCGGTGGAACAAATTGATAATGCTCTGCGGCAGCAGTTCCGACTTGCGTTGATGGACAACAATGAACTCACGCTCAATCATGTCGTTTCGCTGGTGAATCGGATGGGACGTTTGCCGTTGCTCAGTAGGTACTTCATGCGTGAGATTAAGGACGGCTTGGCCAGAGAATTAGCTAGCGTTACTTCTTTGAACGCGACAGCAAAGTACGCGAAGGCAAGCGCGTCTCGTGCTGTGCTTCTGGTTAATATCATTCACTGTGGACAAGAAACAGGCGACTCCACTCAAAACGACTTTCAGAAGGATCCACCAGAAGCGTGGAAAGCTCAAATGCGAGAAGCGCATGCAGATCTTGATGAACTTGTTGCAAATGTGGTGGACCGCATGTTGAGCAATTGGTCGGTGCGAGATGCCTTGCAAGAACGAGCGTTCATTGTCGTAACGCCAGAACATGAGCTCACTGCGGAAAATTGTTTCGATGAGTTTAAGGCAGCACTCAGATTCGGAGAAGAGGTACGGTCTTTAGAACAACTTGCTGAAGACCTTGAAAACATGTTTTTCGTAGAAAAGAGGCGCAGTACACTGCGAGCTAAGATATCTGAGAAACAGATTGCATTCATCGGGGCTTTTCACAAGGCGCATGTTGATACGCTCACAAGAACTATACAATCAGATCGATGGCAAGAAGTTCGCGCATCAGAGGCAACGTCACGGTTGTTGGCGGCAGTCGTCGGCCCACCCACAGCTGTGGACTCGGAGAAAATAAGTGGTTCAAGTACTTCGAAGAACGGGCAATCTGAAGTTCCCCAAGGAACAATCGTTATTGTCGATGAAGCGTTTAAAACGGTGGCATCTGGGGTCCGGTATGTCCGATCAATGTGCGCGTATTCATTGTTAACTGAAAAATCGCCGACTTTGGGATCTGAGTTTGGTAGGCGCGGAAATGATTTTTGCCGTCTCTTCAATTCCCTTGTGGGCAAAGCAATACTTGGTGCGGCTGCGTTGCAATGGTCTGCTTTGCGATCAATCACTGCGAGGCATCTTTCGCTTGCCTCACGCACTATCGCCCTCGCTGCTGCGTTGGCAAATCACATAAACCAGCCACTGGAAAAGGCACTGACAGGTGCTCAAGTCAAAGTAATCTTACCGCTTGTCAAGAAATCTGAAAAGGATTTGCGAGATCATCATGCGCAGTTGTTGGCGAAGATTTTGGCAATCATGATGGACCGTCTTGATGCCCACGAAAAGACCATGAAGTCTTTGCCTTGGAGTAAGCAGCAGGAGATGGAACGGTTCGAGATGCCAAGTATGTACGCTGTCACATTGGCGAAAGAGGCATCTGTTTTGCACCGAATTCTTTGGTCTGTTTTACCGAAGAGAGAAGTCTTCGACATCTTTCAGCGTGTTTGCGCTGCATATGGAACGCATCTAACTGAGGCGTACGGGTCCCTAGATGGGGGAGAAGAATGGATAAGGGTTAGAGTTGCGAACGACGTTTCCTGTCTTCACAACAGACTAAAACCTTTGGACGTTTTTAAGGCAAACCCTGCTTCTTTTAAGCCGTTGTCCAGATTATATAACCGTTTTGCAAAAGACTTCTTTGACACAGAAACGAAGACTACGTCTTCCGCAAAGTCAAAGGAAGATCGCAAGTCTGGAACCACGCTTTCGTCTAATCCAAACTCAAAACGATCTACCGCCGTCGCTGAAGCACAGTCTTCTGAATCCAAGGACACTCAGAGAGTTGAAACAGAAAAGATCAGAGATTCCAAGAACGTCTCAGAGTCATCAACGGTCAAAGAGACTTCAAATGGTTCTAAGAGTATGTCACAGACAATTTCGTCTTCGGAGGATGCTTCTGGATTTGCAAACTCGACTGATAATGGCCTCAAACGTACGGAGACTGGGGAAGAAGACTCTGCTGAAGGAAGGTCTGCGGTTGAATCTTCTCAGGACATAAAAACTGACCAAATCTCTCAGAAAGACGGTGAAAACCCATCAGCAGAGGAACAAGTACCAGCTGCTGCACCATCAAGCTCAGGCCGAGCAAAATCAGGGCAAGAGCCTTTCGTGGAAGGAGAGAGCGACCCTGAACTGCACGGTTGTGAGAACATCGCCAATGCTTCTTGCAACAAATCTACAAGCAAAGATGGCAGTCAATCCAAGACTGAATCTGTACAGTCCAAGGACCTACCACTGGGTGAACCCTCGTCGATGTCTGCTGCACCTGAAGGTTCGCACCAGGAGATTAATCCCGAGAGCGTGAACGACAAGAACTGAGTGGAAAAGGACTAGTAGTAGAGAGGAGAGGACACGGGGAAAGAGAATGTGTAGAGTTTCCGCCCAACGTCATTCCCCTGCTTGAGAGCGTTTTCACGTCCGAATGATGTCGAGAAACGTGAAAGTGTATATGTGTATTTGTCTGTTTGCTCTTCCGCAATTAAAGAAGACGGACCAGGGGTGGGGTAGAACGATCATTGGATGTCCTTCTGTATCTGAAATTATTGTAAACTGTGACACCGAGGCTCGGTGATCGAGCTGACCTAACACTAAATCACATTCTGAAGTCAATATCATCCCGCATTATACTCACATCACATCCATCTCATATTCATAGTCGATATTCGATTGCATTGCATTAGCCGTAACTTCGTCGAGATTGGTTGGCACCGAACTGCTTCATCCAAGCGTACGGATATGGCGACGAAGTTCTCTATCGATCGTTTTCGTCTTTGCTCTGAAAACAAACCGCAGCAACGGTTAATAGGGCAGCAGTGAAGCTGAGAACTAGCACACGGTTCTTGACGAAAGGTTGAGAAAGAGACGACAACCTGCACTTTCTTTCGGAGTTTCTATGCGTGCGTCTCGCTACCCCTTGGATTTTGGCTGACAACGCACTTCTTTGCTGTTTCACTTAAGATAAAAATGAAGGCAAAAGCATGAGGTGTGTGCGATTCGATCTACTTGCTGAGTGATTACTTGTTGTTCATTATGACAAATCCGTCGCATGGGTTAACCTCGGTTTTCCTCAGCGGAATTGTCAGAAACAAGAAATCTTAAGATATGTGCATTGATCCATAGTGTAGCTGGGTGGGAGGGGGTGGTAAGTTTGGAATTTCTCTCTTGCACAGTGGACAGCTGTTTGAACTCGACTGAAGCCATGGGTCGATACAGGACCTATGGTATAGGTGCGAGCAAGCCAGTAAGCGCACTTGTTGTCCAGATTCGAACTCTTCGAGACAAACGGCACATATCGGTTCTTCTTGTTCACTTTCCGCTTCTTCCAGAGGTGCGGTTGACGAAGAGGACGGAGCAGATACTAGAGGCGGAGGGGACGAGGGACCGGCTTGTGACTCGGAATGCACAAGACTAACTCGCTCTGCACGATGATCCATGACAGATGAAGATGGGGCAGGTGAAGTAACAGGTTTGTTAGCAATAGGTGGTATTGGTGGCGTCTCGGGTTCAGAGGTCTCTGTAAGTAATGGTGTGCTTTCGTCTTGTGTGGCAGACGGCTGACTATGGTCATTCCGGTGATACGTTTCGACGGGCAAAGCCGCTATCGCATCCGCACGAGCGCGATATTCAGAAACACGGCGTTTATATCGCACAACGTTAACGCCGCATTGACACAAAATCCACAAGGCCATTCCCCTCATCATCGCCCAGTTGAGCGCATCGTGTCCGTAGTCGCCTTTAGCTTCCCCTTCCGAAGTAAAAATAACGTTGGTTTCGTTCCAACATGGGGCGATTCTAGCCCAGTCGCGATAGCGTATCATGACAGCAGGGATATTAATTTCAGGATTGGTCTTAGTCTGGTTGAGTTTCATGTTGGCAAGATGATCACCTTCATCCTTGAAGTTGACGACGATCACGCCGAGTGCTCCCGCATCCTGCATGTGACGCACTTTCTGCGCAAAGTCGCATACTCCGCGAGCTACAACGGCGATTGTGCCCTTGACAGCCTGTAGATCAGCGGGCACCGAAAGCTGGCAACACGCATCAAACAAAGCAAACGCAGAAAGTTCAGCTGAGGGTGATTCTTGTGCATGGATGTGTTCTCGTGGTGCAGACGCAATAAACTGATAAGACGGAGCACTGTGTGCTATTTGGCGTAGATGAGAAGAGGGCACAGGCGATTTAGTGGGACCAACGGTAGGTAAAGGTGCTTTCGGGTCGTTCTTCCAGGCATCGCTTGTGGTGCGTGCTCGAACGGAAATGGCAGCGGCCTCAAGCAAGGGAATCTGCGGCGGCGCGTCGGAAAGTGGTACGGAATCAGGAGCGCGACCGAACACCATGCCCACAAACAACGACTTGGCTGCTGAACGCAATGTATGAACATGTTTGCGTCCGAGACGCGACATCAGGCGCACATACACGCCATCGCGCTGCGCGCGAGGCGGAAACAAAGGTACGTTGCAGTTGGCGACAGCAGAAGCATCGGCAGAGGGTCCGAAGAAGGCGGTGGAATGCTTGACGACTCGCGAGCCCCCACACGCCTCGGGCGCGGTGATGATGACGGCGGTGGCAACCGGCAAGATGAGCAGCAGCAGAAGCATGGCGCAGGCGAGCGGGAAGGGGGAAGGGGGAGGAGCTCGCGGAAGATGGACACGGATGCCGGGCTGCGACTTCCGCACTGCGCGCTGCTTTCGGCGGTTGCGCTAGGTGCGACTGCACAGCTGATGCATCGTTGCCGCGTGTCATCTTGTGCGCCAATGGCTCATCCCGCAATTGAAACCGGTCTGAAGTAATGGGCTAATAAAGTTACATCAAATGGGGCCACGCGAGCCCTCCTCCGCGGTTTGTCGCCCTTCATTTTAATGCCTCGATCCACGAAGGTACGACGGATATTCTCGTACGGTGCTCCTCTGTCCTCGCTACCCTCACAAGATGTAGCGCACCCGCGCTTCCGTCTCCGGCTGGCTGTCAAGCAAACCATGCACACGTCTGTTAAACACACTCTGTTTCTTACAGATGTGTCCGTTCAGGCTCGACGCCCAGCAGCTTCTGCTAGGCTGACCCGTGTTCGATTTCTGGCAATTTATGTGTTGTTCAAGCTTGTTCCCAGACAAGAAGAGTATCCTCTTAACCAAGAGTCGTCGTTACCCTTGGACAAATGCCACGGGTTAACCTTACAGCCCTCTTATCTCTCCGGGCACATAGACTTTACCTAAACGCCGAATAAGTCCCCTGAGTTACGCATTTTGCGACTCATCGTTCCTCACCAGTCTGCTCTCATCTGCGCAGAGATATACCAATTTTAGGGTCCCAAAACGCACAGTGCGTTCTCACATCTAAGCGGCGTCTTGGTACGACGGTACCGTTGTGCGCAGTAAGGCCTCGGCTTTGTGAAGATGTGTAACAAACGATCCCATGTGTTTTGCTCTTCGAATCGAGCAGTCTCGCTGCTAATGTGCTTCCTTGCAATGCTGCATGCCTCTCCCGTAAGTACATTTTACCTTGTGTCAACTGTTGCTCGTCTAAGTTTTCCGGAGTTCGGGAGGCAGATTTTGCGACCATCTGTGATATATCTTCTGGCCGTTCGTCAAGAACCTCAGTAATCCGTACACAGAAAGAACTCTTTCGCCAATAGTACATAGATTCGAACGCTTGAATGCGCCTGACGATCGAGGAACGACTACAGTTCTTTAGTGTCTTTCTCAATATTCGTTATGCGTTTGCGAATTGTAGTTATCACACAAGCACCAGTTCGCGGAAAACCAATGTCAGCTCAAATCTTGGACATTTCTCAAAGAAAAGAACGGGAAGCTGCTATAGTAGCAAGGCCCACTGGCAAAGATCAATACGCTGTTGCCAGTATAACCGTCTAGAGAATCCCGTCGATTGCATGGAGCAAGTCCAATAGCACGACCTGACTTGGCAACGTATAACTAGCCCTTGATGATTATGAAAAGGGTGAAAGAGATCGGGTGGGCTAGTATTTGGCACGATAGTCATTCAATCTCGAGACTATTCTATTGTTCTGTGCTCCTTCGGGATTGGTAGATTTCGCAATGACGCACTAGATATGCACATCTAACAACAGATCGTCTGCTCTTTGGGGGTCAAGCAGAGACCAGCTACCATCCAAAGTTCAACGTCCCCAAAAACTAGAACAAAGGCAGTCCGCCCGAAATGACTGCTGGTTGAGTTGGTGAGCGTTTGCCAGTGAAACGGTTAGAAGGCCATTAACAGGGCTATAACGATACCTTCCTCACTTCGCACCGAAAACCAATCCAATTCCAAGGCACGAAAATCGTGTATCACTGGAAGGATTAAGTGCCCATACATTCTCACAGCAAGGAACAACACCCTTAGTTCTGAATGCCTTCCTCACGAACATCTCCGGAACTCTTGCGCTGCGCATAGCCACCATCGCAATGACAAGATCGCTAATCCGCACTCACGTCCTGCACGTATTATTGTTAGCTTGGCCACACCATGCATTGGACAGAACTGCGTCTACCATGATTTTGTGCTAAAAGCACGGTCGCATTCGCTGTTCGTACAAGTGCCCGTATCCATATCAACTATTCACGTTGTGAAAAAGAGGAATGCTGAAGCGCCTGTCAACTGCCTACACCTCGGGCTTGCTCACCGGGCCTGTAATCTGCTACAGTTACCCCGGCGCAGCGCTTATATGACGACAGAATTCCAATTCCTCTTGGAATCACAAAGCCCTCAAAGACGCTTGTTTCGGGAGGATGCCAATCTTGTATGCTTATCAGCAAATCAAGACACTGTTGTCTATCCCCAAGCGTGGCGAATAGCCTTGTTGAAGTTGAACATGTAATATTAACAATATCCAGTTAGGATGGCGACGGGCTCACGACTCTGGTTCTCCTACTCATGAAGTCGAAAGTTATGGAAAACCAAAACATTCGTGAAGCGTTTGTAATGCTAGTGTGTATCGGAGCTCATAGAAAGCTTTGGAGGTCCTTTGGCAAACATAAGTTAAGGAGATACTGAGTTGTTAGCCGCTCTAAACAGTTTTGTATGCTCTTCTCCTCGACTTGACGTGAATGAACGTCTTTCTTTCCACCGTGCCTCTGCGTGCAGCTCATGTCAGAGATTGGGGGTCGAAGTCTGTGGACTTATCTTCTGCTTCTCTTCGAGCCCTGTACAATTCGGATTCTCGCCAAATCATATGCGACAAATCACGCAATGGAATACTGTCCAGATTACCGCTATACGTTCTGTCACATGTCGGTTCATCATCTTCGTCATGCAATGCAACTAGGTACGGGTGCTGAAACGCTTGCAGTACGGTAATTCGCTTACGCGGATCGTATTCCAACATCAGGGCTAATATGTCACGTAAAGTTTCGGGGACATGTGGGAACAACTCCCGCACATTTCGCTTTGGGAAGTGCTTCAAGTGTCTCTCGACGAACAATTGAGCGTGCGGGGAACATAAATCAAGCACCATGCTTTGCGGCGGTGGGCCTATTGTCTTTGCCACTCTGAGCAACTGTTCCTGGCAAGTAGTTCCGGGGAATAGTGGTCGTCGCAACACAATTTCAGCAAGGATACAGCCGACGCTCCACACATCGACAGCTGCTGAGTATCGACCACCGAGTAAAATTTCCGGTGCACGATACCAGCGTGTAGCAACGTAGGCAGTCATCCGTTCTTGGGTGGCTTCGGTACGTGGAGCATCTCGAGCTAAACCGAAGTCGCAGATTTTGAGCTGACAGTGTTGGGTTAACAAAATATTGGAGGGTTTGAGGTCACGGTGAATTACGCCGGCGGAGTGAATATATTTGAGTCCGTTAAGCAGTTGGTATGTGAGATATTGGGTATGATCCGCGCTAATGTTCTGGTTGCTAGCTATAAGTTGGTGCAAGTCGAATTCCATGAGGTCGGTGACAAAGTACACCTCTTGAAAGTTGGATGGATCCCTCGTGGGAAGGTATACGTCTTTGAGAGTTACGATGTGCTCGTGGCTGAAATGACGGAGTAGTAGCATCTCACGCAGCGTGCGCTTGCAGTCGGTGACGTCGTGCGTGACGCCGTTGATTCTCTTTATGGCGACCATCTCCCTGCGGACGTGGTCGATGGCGGCACAGACCATGCCGTATGCACCGCGGCCGATAACGCGGTCAACGGTATAGCGCTGAGGGCATTCGAACTCGAAGCCAGCGATGTAGTACAGTCTGAGAGGGGCAGGCATGCCGGGGGCGGCGGGGTGAGGCTGCACTTGCTGGATGACATCGTCGTTCTGCAGGGGCTGGCGGGACTGCGGTTGAGGTTGAGGGTGCGGGTGCTGCTGGGGCTGCGGTTGGGGTTGAGGCTGCGCATGGTGGTACTCGACGGTCTCAACGTCAGTGTCGACCTGCATTGGGGGGAAGGATTGGGAGGTGGGGGGGGAGGAGAAGGAAGTGGCGGGAGGAGGAGAGAGGAGGAGAGAGGAGGAGAGAGGAGGAGAAGGAGGGAGGAGTAGGGAGGAGTAGGAGTGAGAAGAAGAGTGCTGGAGATGAGACGTGAGAGCGGGCTCACGAGCGGGGGGAGTGATGACGACGAAGTGCGGCAATGCAGGGGGGGAGCGGCTGAACGGCGGCGCATGGCTGGCGACACCAGCGGGGCAAGGCCGATTTTTTGAAAATGCTCCTGTCATGCACGAGCGCGCCCTTTTCAACAACGTCGGCAACAACCCGCGTCAGCAGCGTGCGCAAGTGCTGGTTTCAACATCGTCGAGCGCCGCGTCTGCCGTGCCGCACCACGACATCGTTGCTTCGAAGTGCCCGCATCTCCCGTCGCCTCCCCCGCCTGCGCACGCCCCACGCTCACTCATCGCTCCCGTCCCCATCGCCCCCGACTGACGTCGCCGGGCGCCACTGTCACACGGCGTCGTTGCTTCAAAGGCGTGCTGGTGCAGTTTGTTCGCGGCGCTTCGCGTATGTCAGCCACTTGGGCGTGCTCATGGCCACCCATGCGGCCGCCGTTGGGAGGCGCGTCAAGCTGTACGTGCTCACCGATGACGGCAAATGGGACGACCGCGGAACCGGCTGCTTGACCTGCCATCCCGACCCGCACACCAAGCTGTTCACCGTTCGCGTTCTGGCCGAGTCTACCGGGGCGTTGCTGCTGTCGTCGCAGCTTCGTCCTCCCGCCGATGCGTATTACCGTCGTCCTGAGCAGAATATAATCTCGTGGAATGAGCGTGCATTTTCCGACTCTAACTCGCCAACCGAGGTTGCGCTATCATTTGCCGATCCTGACGGATGCGCTGAGTTGTGGCGAAAGATACTTTTACTCGACAGTCTTATGACGCGTTCACCGCCGCAGCGCGCTGCGCCACATCAGTCGCAAACTGATGTCGCCATATCGTCTCACAGTGCTAATGAGTCGCAACCGTCGTCACAACCTTCGCAAGCAGTGCGCGCGCGCGCGTCCCCGCCGCATGAAATCAGTACTGGTCGCGACGGAAAGACCGAGATTGACACGCGTGACCAGTACCATCCGCCTACACCGCCGCCTCGTTTACCAGATCTATATTCCGCTGTGGGCAATCCTGAACAGCGCTTATTTGATGACACCATCCCTAATGCCTCATGGAATCACGACGCTATCGAGGATGTTCTGTTTCAGGAAGGTGCCAATCTTACGTGCTTACCAACAACTCAGAACACCGTGCGTCTGTCCCCTACCGTGACGACTAATCTTCCAGCGGTTGAACAGGTAATATTGACCATGTCGAATCCGGATCGCGACGGGCTTATGACACTGGTTCACCTACTTATGCAGTCGAAAGTAATGGAGAGCCAAAGCATTCGTCAAGCGTTTGTGAAACTGGTATCTTCATCGCAGTTCATGGAATCCCTTTGTAAGTCGTTTCGCGAAACTGAAGTTAGAGGAGATGTTGAGCTGTTAGGCGCACTAAATATTCTTGTACGTTCTTTGTTTCGCCTGGGTGCGAATAACGTCCTCGAAGTGCTTCTCAGTGAAAAATATCTTACAGATGTCATTGGATGCCTGGAATACGATGAGCAGAACCTTCCACGCTTCTCCAAGGCGCTGAATGAATTGAAACGAAAGCGCAAGCTTCGCGACGAGAAGAACTCTTCCGGTGCTGGCCAACGAAAGGCTGAGAATGCATCCCTCATTCCGCACGTCCGCGGCGGCCAGCACGATGAGCGCGCACGAAAGGCACATGATGCACGAAATGCAAAGGCCATCTTGATAGAGTGTCAGTCCGATTTTCCCCCGATGAAGTACAAGTCCCAAACTAATACTCAGTCAGCGCTTGTTGGACTTCCTGTGGGAGACGTTACAGAGGCTTCATCAGAGCTTCGTCCGGCTCGAGCCAAGGAGCACGAATCCACCGGTGGAGTAGAGAAAGCAGCTATTATTGGAAACGTTCGCAAGGTTAGGGATATGAATATGAGTAATGCGGTGGATGGTGTGAAGCACGTAGATGGGCTTACCTGCCCTTCCTCCAAGAACAACGACCAGGAAACCACCTCGTCTGGAAATATGGGTAGTCAGGACTTGGATAAACCATTCGTTCTTCGCCGACATCGCGATTTTCTGGAGCGAACAGTGTTGTACAAATCTGTGATTCCCATCACAGATGCATCTGTGTTGGCTAAGATTCATCAAAACTATCGCATAACTTACATTCGAGATGTGATTCTTTCACGAGCAAATGACGAGACAATTGCAAACTCACTTTCGAACTTGACTGTGTTCAACAATGTTGACATCATTATGTACTTTATAAGGGGTAATATTGCACTTCGAGAGGTGTTTGAACGTCTCAATAATGCTTTGGATCAGAGGAGGAAGCTAAGGTTCGGCAGTATTAGCTCCAATGATCAGACACCATATTCTGTTCAACACGATACTTCAGGTGATGTTGATGCCGTGCAAGCTCAGTCCGACGATGTGAAGCGCAATGGTTCTCGCGATCCAGGTTGCCACAAAAACTTGCCGCATCCCATCGACGGTGAAGAGGTTGTCACAGACGAGAAAAAGAAGAGTCAACATGGTCGACGAGCTACAGAAAGTGCGAATAGCAGTCGAAGCAGAGCCACTCAGGCTGCGAGCGATACGAATATGACCTCGTCGAGGGACGCTTCCACTACACTGAGGGGGCCTGGCAGTCATGGGGGTAAAGACAGGAAGAAAATCGCATACGATTCTGGAACATGTGATGTTAAGTCTTCCGAACGAAGCGTTGACACTCGAAGCGAGTTGATGAGCACATTAGGGTTCTTGAAGGAATTGTGTGGGATTGTTCGCGGACAGCAGCTGGTACTGAAAGACAGGTTTTACTCACTGCTTTTGGAGCTTGGAATACTTGACACAGTTTTGATTCTCTTAGAGGAAGAAGACAATGCGCTGCGGTCATTAGCGTGTGACATTTTGTCGGCTGTGATAATTCATAACCCGACGGAAGTAAGAAATCGAATCCTAAAGAACGTCACGCAGCAAGATTCGTCTGTTCCACGGAAGCATTTTGGAAGAGAAGATGCCAATAGTGTGGAATCGAAAGCAATTGGGTCCATTGGGACCAGCCAGATCTCTACGCTGCAGCCAGAAAAGGCTCTTATGAGCAGCGGGGAGCAAGCCAGGGAAGTTTACAAGACTACCAATGACGGACAAGATCGAGCTTCAACGACTGAATGCGTAAGTAATGAAGCTCATCCGAAGCATAGTGACGTTGATGATTCAGGAGAGAGCGGAGACAGGAAACAAACCGCAGAAACGAGCTCAGTGATGATGAAAGATATGGAAAAAGAGAATAAAGGGACGGAAAATGAAGGGAAGAAGGGTAAGGACAGATGCGAACAGAGCAACGAGCAGAAGAAAGTAGGAGAGAAGGAGAGAGAAGTGAAATATGTTTCTCGCTTCAAAAGCAGTGGGTGTAATAAACGAGTACGGGCAAAGTGGCGGGTGGAGACGGACTTCCCACTTCTGAGTGTGATGATGAAAATCATATGCGAAGATAGTGAGAGCGGGTTGGTATTGTGCATGCTTGATATGGTGCGTGTTCTAGTGGACCCTATAACGATGAGAGTGGCAGACAAGGCGAAGTTTTTGGAAGTGTTCTACGGAAAGCTTGCACGTCGTCTTCTCGATCCGATTGTATCGACAGGCCGTTGGCATGAAATATGTGTGGACACATCGTTGGTGGAGAACGTGGGGTATCTGTGCGACATGCTGTCGTTCTGCGTGGTGAACCACGACTACCACGCGAGGTACTTTGTGATTGGGTTTGACGTGGGCGCAAAAGTTTGCATGCTACTGCTGCACCCGCGTGCGCACGTGCGCCTGGCTGCGATTCGGTTCGTGCGTACTTGTTTAGGGATGTGCGAAGACTTTTACGATGGATACCTGGTGAGGCGCGGACTGATTGGGTACGTGATGGATGTTTTTGCGCGGAACGGGGGACGGGACAACCTGACACAGTCTGCGATTTTGGAGCTGGTGTCGTTTGTGACTCGGCGAGGGCGGGGGCTGGTGCTGCGGGAGGTGGTGGAGCAGTATGGTGACGTGCTGGCGCGGAGCGCGCAGCACAGCGGAGTGTATGGCGACGCGCGGCGCCGATGGGAGG